>JACGTP010000048.1:258427-443890 GCA_023678845.1 Mischocyttarus mexicanus | reverse complement strand
CACAATGATGTACTAGTCAAGGTCTATAAGTTGCATGCCATTTTAAGCAAAAACTAATTTTGAATTTCGTGTACCCTCCTTGTTAGTCTACGAAGTAAATATTTGAGAAAGTTATCTTAGATAAGTTTCTGATTATTAAAAATTTATAACAACGTGTATATTGATTTATACGTAATGATGAAAACAAAATAGATATATATTTTTATTCATTAAAATAATAATAATAATTTTCTCTATATTATTATTTTATATTATAAATATAAAGTATTCATTTCTATTCAAACTTGAATTGATTAGATTGTTAATTTCTTGTTAAATTCCCTTTCATTTTCGTGAAAGTAACAAACCGATGTTTTTTCGCGTCGGACAATTTCTCGCGCGTTTTTAACTTTTACCCGTTAAAACTTTTTCTTTTAACTTTCCCCTCTCACAAGTAAAAACCCAGTGACGTGATATCTGGAAAACTAAACAAAACCGATCTCTTGTTATCTCGTATTTTTCAAGCATTTTTTTGAACAGATTTTGCTCTCATTTTGATTCATAAAAATACGCTGGAATAATCGAGAAGAAAAAAACTGGGGAGACAACTTGTACGTATCCAACGTATAAAATATGTGATTAATAAATAAATAAGAAAAAAAAAGTAGAAGAAGGAGGGAAAAATATGCGAGTTAATGATCAATGTATACCAGTAAAACGAAGGGAAGCCAATTGGTTTCCGCATTGGTGAATCTTCACAATTAGCTCGTCCAGAATGAATCCATTATATGCCGAATTACAGTAGTCCGTACGTCGGCTTAAACACGACTCGTTAGATACGAACCGAACGGCACGTGCGAAATGTACCAAGCTTTAGAAAAAAGATAACTAAGTATGAAAATCCCTAACCAAAAGCGTGAACCATTGTAATCGATAGGGTTGCTTTAAAAAATAAAGAAAGAAAAAAAGGAAAGTGCGTTATCTTCACGTGCGGTATAAAAGTAAAACTTGTATTAAAAATAACTAATTAATTCATAAATACTTATCTCATACACACACACACACACACATATATATTAAAACCATTTATAATCTCGTTCAACTATCGACCGACTAAGAGTTTTATTTTACTCTCTCTTTTCATGTCATTTCATAAAATGTTATTATTACCGTCGTTTCAAAAAATTCACTTCAAACTAAATGAAAGAGATCTTTCATTAGCTTAGACAAGTACCTCAAATAAATTTATACACGTATTGTTCTCGTATAGATAATATTTTACAATCAATGGAAGGAAATCGTCCTTAGTGTGAGCATGTATTAAAGACTTTTGATCTATCGACGATAAATATCTACTCGTAAAATTGTAATAATGATAAAGAAGGAGGACCGACCTACTACGAGGATCTACGATCCAATGCCTTCACCGGATCTTCAAGAGGAGGATAAGGACAAGAAAAAAGGGAAAAGGAGGAGGAAGAAGACGAAGAAGAAGACGAAGAAGACGAAGAAGAAGAGGAGGAGGAGGAGTACTCCGTTGCGACCTTCGACCTGAGAGAGTCGTAACCGGTTCGAGTGGAGCGAATAAGCGCTCTGCCTTTCGTACGTGTATACATATTCACATATACAGCTCACGTAGGGACAATATCCTGTATGGGTGAAGAATTCCCGTGAGAACGACGATCGAAACGGAATATCGAATAGAAAAGCTAGAAGGAAAACCGCGAAAGGCATTGCCATTGGTTCGTTGGTTGGTTGGTTGGTTCGTTCGTTCATTCGTTCGTTCGATTTTCTTCCTTGAAAATGTAGCCTCGCATACGACAGTTGTTTTTCTTTTAGACACGTTCCTGCCAAAGATGGTGACCGTTACGTGGACCATACTATTCTTACTACCCTAACCACATTCTAGTTCCACCCTTCAACCGATCGGCCCATTCTAAGGTGAAAGTTTCTTCTCTAGGGTTGTTCGTGGAAAATTACCGAAAAGAAAAGAGAGGAAAAAATAGAATAAAAAAAGAAAAGACAAAAAAAAAAAGGAAAAACAAGAGAAAGAACCAAACTGGAAGGACGTGTCCCTCGTTTCTAACTTTGAGATCTAAACTTACCGTGATCGTTTCAAACGTAGCTCGTGCCTTTACTCCTCTTCTAACATTTATATACACACACGCACGTTCGCACGCATACACACTCTCGCATGCACTCCTATCTCGTTCGGGGTGGAAAGAAACTTTATCCGTTCCGGGCTAACCGAGAGTTCCAGTAGAGGAGGTTCTACCACCGCGGACGTAGAGAAAAAAACCTGATTAGATGGCAGAGATGTAACCACGTGGTAGGTTCTCCTCTTTACTCTTTCGTTCAGAAACCGCTCAAACTTTTTTTTTCCTCTTCCTCTTCAAACTCTCTTTCTCTCTTTCTACGAGTAAGTAGTTACCTCTACTTCTTTTCTTTTTTATCCACGTAGAAAAAAAGATACGATCGATTTCTAGTACCCACCTGGTAATAAAATATTCCTAAACTAACTGGAAACTAAATAGAAGAAAAAGAAGAAGCAATAAAAATAAAAATTAAAAAAGAAAAAAGGAAATAATCTAATTTGTTGTCATTGGATAGTTCTCAGGTAAATATTGCAAGTTCGTAGATTATAATTAGATCGTTATAAAAGCAATGAATAAAGTGCAACTATATGTACTCGACGATAGAAAAACTAATCAATATATAATTATTACGAATTGTTATACTAGTTCAAAGAGAGTCTCGTTCTATGGAAACCTATCGAGACTTATTTCTATAGATACAAATAGAAATAAGTAGGTAGGTTAAATATATAGAGACACATGAATAAAAATAATGAATGCTTTTAAAGTGTACGTGCATAAACGATAAGAATGCATACGTAGAAAAATATACATACACACACACACATGTATAGACAAATATAGATATACATATATAAATGCAGTCTCTTTTGCATGGAGCACTTGTAAGCGAACAGGGTACCTGGCATTCACACGACACATGGCCCATTACGAATTAATGTAGCATTTCACGGCGAATTAATTACACGAAGCCCGAGACTCCCGAGTGCACTCCAGTTGGAAAGAGAGCCGGCCCAGGGAACGCTGACTCACCCGACTGCTACTACTCGAGCACCAAATCGTTTTAATGGAACAACTGTTACTCGTCGAGCCTACCTACTTTGCCTGTAAGGTTCGCTAACGCAAACCAACTCTAAAAGCGTAAGCGAGTAAGTAAGTAAGTAAGTAAATACCTACGCCCGGCACGGTTCGTCGTTGTCGTTGTCGTCGGTCGCACCATTCCGACAACGCGCGATTTTTCCGCTCCGATTGTTCTTAGAAATGTAACCACGGTTTTCCGTGGAAAACCGTAACAACTCTGATGCTTTTCCTTCTTCTCTAACCCCCCTTACACCCTAACCCAACCCACCTCAACCCCCGTGTTACCGTTACGACCAAACTCGAGCCGAGCTTTACTTGTTGCGATCCGCTTACGAAACTCCTCCAAATTCTATTGTATTCCTTCTTTCGTTTCAATAAATTCGAATGGCTTTGAATAGAAATTTTCTCTGAGATTTCTCTGCTTTCCATTTTTCATTATTTTTCTTTCCTTTTCTAGTTTCTTCTTTTTCCTTTTCTCTTTATTTTCGAGAATAATATCAACACGTTGTAACAATTGTTTCATATTTCATGTTACATTTTATTAAAGGGAAAGCTGCTAGGGATATGATAATATGAGACCTCTTATTAATAGGTATATTATTAAAAAATATACCGTAACAGGGAACGCACGATTACAAATGCACCACTTACTCGTACACGTCCAAAGATCGTCGGTAATATTTTTCGTAAATGCGTTTCATCTTTTCTGCAGCTTTAACATCTTCCTTCTTCCTCTTCTTCTTCTTCTTCTTTATTTTTATATGTAACTAAAGTAACTCATATGTGTCCATCTGATATGTCTAACTTACTTTTAAATGAAGAACCAGTTGAATAAAAGTAAAAAAGAAATAAAACGGAGAAAATTAAGTGAAGTTTCGATTAAAAGAGAAATTAGTTTGCTCGTGTTGGCAGGAAGAGATTAAAAGAAGGAAAAATAGTTTCTCTTTTTCTTCCTCTCACTCTCTCTCTCTCTCTCTTTCTTTCTCTCTTTTTCTCTCGTAAGATCAACCGAAAGCTTTATTCTTTTCACGACGAGACGGCCACGCTCGCTAAATTTCGGCAAAACGAAATCTCGTAGGTCGTGTATCGTGGGCTGGAACCCTCGCCCGGTTTCTCGTTCGATTTATGACGCAATCAGATACCATGGCGCACGGAACTGACCATAAAACATGGGAAACTACGTTGTCACCCTGTAGTGGTGGTAGTGGTGTTCTCGTGGTGTTGCCGCAAGTTGTACAGTCTCGGTCAGAAATCATTCCTGCTTTTAGACGTCACCCCTTTTTTTTATCCTTTTTCCTCCTTTTCTTTCTTTTTCTTTCTTTTTTTTCTCTTTCTACCTAACCGCGCGAGTTACCAACGATAACGTCGGAAAAACGAGCTTTAAGAGGAAAGAAAAAGAAGTGGTACGCGATCGAGCGTATTTCGAATAGAGAAACGAGCCGAGTAACTGAATCGTATTCATTCGGTGTGAACGTTACAAATAGTAAACGATACTCGTCACTCATATTTCAACTTGAATATCGTTCTCTCGTTTTTTATTTTCCTTTTTTTTTTATGTGTTTTTGTTTTTTGACAACTAACTGACAGATACCACCACGGTTGCGTCTAGTGACAGATATAGTTCCTACGAATGATCTCGTTGAAAAACATTGGTCACCTATAAAAATATACTTACGCGTTTTAAAAACTGTCCTATCCAACTAAATATGCATGTGTTCAAACGAATCATCCCGCGAGTATTGATCTCGTATTGTTCACCAAACGATATTTCCATGTAAAACAACGTTATTCGTATCGATAGAGAGAGAGATAGGAGAAAAAATAACAAAATTTGTTAAAGATTCGTTGAATACCGATGAGAGCTATCGAGTACAATTGAGATTTGATCGCGCTGTACGACTGGAAAACACGAATGTTAAATGATTTAAAGCTCGGTGTATAAAATAAATACGTCGTATGAACGTACCTAGAGAAATTGTCGTGATCGTTGTGTTCGTTATTAAACAAATACAAAAATAGAAATTGTAAGAACACGACTGTATACACGTGTATGTATATAAAAAGAAAAAAGAAACAAAAAGAAGAAGATGATGGAAAAGAAAAGCAAAAAAAAGAAAGGATAAAGCAAAGCATCGGTTTATCGGGGGATAAAAACGCAAAGTCTCGACACTCGGTTCGCGCGATTTCCGCGTGCAGTGCAAAAATATGATACCACTGGGTTCACAGGAAGTTTTTAATTTGATTCGAGAGTATGAGTCACCGACCATGGTGGCGGTGGGCCAAGCGAAAATCCATAAACTGTTCCAATCGTATAGAACGCAAACTGTGCACCACCGTCCAGCAGAGTACCACCAGCACCACCAGCACCAGCAGTAACCTCGGATGAAGGACGAGCGTACGTACACGGTGTTCCTCTTGTCGTTTTGGCTCGTCGTCGTTCGGACCCAACGAGAGTACGCCGGGAAAACAGGCGACGCTAACCGAAAATCGAATTATTGCTCCACGGACGATAAACGTCCGTTAGCTCGTGCGCAACGGTGCTCGTTTCGATTTCGATTAATCGAGCAAGCCGCTTCGTTTGAGTGTTCTATACGAATGGTATAGTTAGAGAGAAAAAGAGAGAGAGAGAGAGAGAACAAAAACTGTGTAAAAAGAAAGAGAAAAGAACTGGCGCCTCAATGGCTGCACTCTCTCTCTGTCTCTAATTCTTTCTTTTTTTATCTCTCTCAACCAATTTGTTTAAATTGTGTTACTAGCCAAACTGTTAATGGATCACGCCAATATTTGGAATAGGATTGTTTTAGCGTTTTATGATATATTACATTGGCGTAATTTATCTGGTCAACATTTTCAATAAATGATCAGTATTTCCAATGAAATATCAATATGGTGTAAATATAAGTGGTTAGTATTACAAACCGATTAATATAGAGAAATTCTATGTACTTAGAATAAAATATCGATACGTTATCTTGACACAAATCCCAATACCTATTATAAATATATACACCGACGATCATATATTTAAAATATTGATAAATGATTATTTATACTCAACGAGAAATACATTCAGTTGCATTAAACATTTATTTACAACATCAACAACAATATATTGTTGAGCAAATAAATAGAAGTAAAGAAAAAATGTATACGGTTGTTTAGAACAAGCCAATCGATTTCTAGTTTAACGATCCCGATGCAACATGCAATCGTTTTCCTTCCCCCGTTTATTCGTTTCTTTTCCTTAACAGTAAATCCACGAAACACTCTAAGCTCTTTCTCTCTTCTCACATCCTCCTCGTTTCTTCCACCCACTGAAACTCTATCGCTTCGATCAATCGATCGATCGATCCTCGTTGGCAATCCCCGAAGGATCTCTCCTTTACCTGGTCGCGTTATTCGTTTTCGTATTCCGTATCGGCTAGATCGAAAATACGATTGGATCTACTCGGTTTACTCCGACCGTTTTCCTAATGTCATTGCCGATGCATAAAGAAGTGCAACTTTCGGGTATTAATCTTTCACGGATACGTTTACTCATAAAAACGAACTCGATGCAATCTGCTCCTCATCCCTTCCTATCGATGCATTTCGCTTACATTTTTTAAACTTTCCTCTCTGCAGTTCTGTATTTCGATTCTTAAATATTTGTCTTATTTTTCTTTTCAAAGATAAACGCAAAAGACAATGAAAATCATGAACGAGATCACTTTGACGTAGACTTCAATTAAATCTAATAGATTATTTAAAATGTTCCTTTTATTTTCTAAGTCTACGTTCAAGTCACTTTACTTTTAAGTAGACCGTTATCGGGTATCCTTAAATCTATTAAAAGAAATCGATAAGAAAGCGAATTCTTCTTCTCTTTTCTGGGACCGTTAAGAACGGTGCTGATTATCGGTGTTTCAGGGATAGATGGAAGGGTCGTCATTGCCACATTCATTCACCCCTTTCCGTTACTGCCGCTTTACTACCCAATTCTCCGTGGAAGGAGCATCCCAAGGGAATCGGACTCGTTCTTGGAGGATCACTTCGGGAATTTGCCCTCGTCATCGGTCCCGAGGGTGCTGAAAACGATTCCACTATCTCTTTTTCTCTCTTTTTTCCTCTCTCTCTCTTTCTTACTTTCTTTCTTTCTTTTTTACTATTTTTTGTTCTCTTTACTTTCCTCAACTATTCCGTAACCCAAGCAAGCGTATTACGAAAGAACCATTCTCGAATACCTTCGGTCAGAAACTTTCTCTACTTTTCTATCATTCGATAGATTACTTGACATTATTGTTAAAAGAAAATATAAAAAGATTCGCGTGTTGTTTGGTATTTAAAATACCGAAGAGAATATTCGCGTTATACCACTTGTTAGAATGATAGAACGAGAACAGTTATCTTCTTCTTCCTAAAAAACCAAAAATAAAAAATGTAAAAAAATGTAAAAAGATTCGCGCGTAAGGTCTTTAAAACAACAAAGGCGAGATCGAATCTGTTTCATTATAATCGTAAAAGAAAAATGACGAGGGCGCCGTTTTATCCGTCCGGTCGACGAGCTCATGCCGCCTCCCACGCGAAACGCTTAACATACAATCGTCCACCGCGCCCATAAACATTCGAAACGCCCGCGGGCTAGAGAATAATTGATTTGTTAAAGTTATTAATTTTTCGTCTCTCCTAAACCCTCTTTCACTCTTTTCTTTCTCCCACCTTCGTTCCCCATATATTTTTTTCTCTTCTTCTCCCACATTCGAAACATGCGTATAACGACCCGCAGTCGAAAATTGGTGCGTGTAAATACTTGTTGCTTGTTCGGTCTGCCAGAGCACGAGTAAACTTTAGATGCGTACCTTCCTTCGTTGTTTCAAATCGATTTAACCCATTCCATCTTAAACTCTCTTGTCTTGAAAACTCCCTCTCTCTCTCTCTCTCTCTCTTTCCTAAAGATTCCATCGAAGCTATGACTTGAAATTCATTAGTTTTCGCTCCTTAATTAAGATTCATTTTAAACCCAGACGACGATTTCACGTTCATCGAGTGTTAATCGACGATGGAATTCCAAAGATTCTTCAGCTTCTTTCCTACCCCCATCTCAATTTCCCTCCCTCCATCTTTTTCCTCTTCTTCTTCTTATTCTTCTACCCTGTTAGTAGCTTGTCGAAAGCGTTGAAAACAACGGAACAAGAAGTACAAATGATCGTGCAGTGAGATAAGATTAATTAAGTCTACTCGTAAGAAGAAGAAGAAGAAGAAGAAAAAGGTGGAGAAGAAGGAGGAAGAGAAGAGGGAAAAGAAAATAAGAAAAGATGAAATATTCTAACGCGCTTCGGAGAGATCGAATTGAAAGACGGACTATTCGTTTCGACGACTTTTTATCGATGATCATTTTTTTTCTTTTTTTTCTCTGACGAAAGACGCAATAAAAAGCAACGTGGTGTAATCAAAAACAAGAATAGATCGATCGCAGTTAATAATTAATCAAAATAACGACGTACCCAACTAAACTCGTCACTTTAACGAGCTCTCTTTCTCTCTCTTTTTCTCTTTTCTATTTTTTATATTGGATATCGGAAGCGAGAAGTTGGCCACGCTATAAACCCCGCTGATTCGAGTTAGACGATACTCTAACGAGTATCGTTGTCCAACCTCATTTTGTTTCAGGTAGTTTTGTAGAAGTGAGATTCGAATATTTCCGAAACCCATCTCTAACCCTTTCTCTTTCTCACTCTCTCTGTCTATTCGTCTGTCTATCTCTTTCTGTTTTTATCTGGTTCACTCTTTGTATGTTCTAAAACACGTATGAAAGCCACACACTAACGCGAAACTACGTAATTTCGCGGCTGGCTAGGCAGGTTGGCTAGGCAGCAGCAACGACTAAACATGGCGCCATGGTCGACGCCAAAAACAAAGATGAAAAGTAACGGATATGTGTATAGTATAATGGTATAATATACAGGTAGTACATACCACCTGCTTTGCACTATACATTATCTACTATCTCTATCTTTCTATCCTTCGGGAAATTCAAATAGGGAGATTGAAATGGATGTTGTCGCAATTAAAGTTAGAAAAGTATGAATGTGAGAGATAGAGAGAAAGATAGAACGAGTTTATCCAGATGATCTATAATATGATATAATTAAAAATAAATAAATAAAAAAGAAGAATATATATAAATAATAAATAGAAGCATTAAAAGCAAATCGTAATAACGTCGTTAATTGTAAATAACTTCTTCCCATCATATTTTTCGATCCCACGTTACTTCTCTTTGGCATGTTCGTTGTCCTCTTCTCTTTCTCTCTCTTTCTCTTTCGTTCTCGCGATGCAGCCGAAAAAAGAGACGACTATCTGGTCGCCGTCGAGTGGTTATAATTAAAGCTCCGCTAACGAGAATCCGTTCGCCGTGAGATAACGAGGCCTTCGATTTAAAGAGACCTTACGGAGGATGAGGATGAGGATGAGGAGGAGAAAGAGGAGAAGTAAGGGGTGCGAGGGAAAGCTTCCTACACAACACCGGACGAAGAAACTTTACTGCCTTCCGTAAGTGCACGCGTGTAACGCGTTTTGTACTCGTGTAGTAAATAAATATATGTATGCTACGAGAGAGGCGGATGCCTACGCAAGAGGTAGCGAAGGTAAGGGGAACCGAAGGGATGGGAAGGGGAGAATGAAAGGAACAAAAAAAAAAAAGCAAAAATTGAACAGGGAACGGAGGTGTACTCAACCTTACGAAAGAAGACTTTCGTCGATGGGAGGAGAAAGAAGAGAAGAAAAAGAAGAAAAAAAAGGTAGAAGGAGGAGGAGGAGGAGAGTGAGGAGGGCTGGTGGTCTTGTTCGCGTGCTTCTGTCCCCACCACGAAAAGAGTCTCGATCGGCCGGTTAATATTTTATTCAAGGCGGAGTCGGATTTGCATACGAAGTGGAGCCTCCTCTTTCACCCTTTCTCTTTCTCTCTGTCTCTTTCTTTCTTTCTTTCTCTATCGAACAACCGCATCTGCCGCATCTGAGATATAACGCGAGCATGGACGAGGAGCACGCTTTTCTAACCGAACGCATTCTTGCTCTCCTTTCGATCTCAATTCTCATGGGTATGCGACTCGCAAATATTCTTCCCCTCTTTTGCACCATACAAAGATAGAGAGAGAAAGAGGGAAGAACATCCCACGCATCTTGTAACCATCCGGATAACGTTAAATCCCTTTGGACCATAGACTTATATTAACCCGTTCGATTATTTTCTGCAATCATACAGGTATTATCATTAAATACATACATCCATTAGAAACTTATAAGCCTCTGTTTCCATTTTGCATATATATATATGTATATATTATTTTTGATAAATAATAAAAAAAGCATATACATATTTTAACCATCTATATTGATCAAAAAGTTTCCTTTTATAACATACACGTATAAAGGTATTTAAAATTCCATACGTGGTTTAATAATAATTCTTCGAACGACGTAGAGAAATTGCTGGGCAAATATTACTCCCGACGCATATCTTCTTGTAAAAGAACAAAAAAGATTAAAAAAAAAAAGAGCTATCCAATCTGAAATCTCACGTTCGTTCTCTCTCTCTCTCTCTCTCTCTCTCTTGCCGTGGAAAGCTTGGCACGCATCTGTAATTAGTCCATTACGCGTGGCCCGATTTGAGGAGACTATCGGTGTGATCGTTGTTGGATTGTCCGTTAGCCGTAAGCTCGAATCGTCGAGAGAGCGAACGTATCGAAGCTTCGTTGAAACCTCGAACAGTGTAAGTGAGATAGAGGATAGATAGATAGATAGATAGATAGGTAGATAGATAGATAGATAGTAATGGTTGTGGTGGTAGTAGTAGTAGTAATAGTAGTAGTAGTAGTAGTAGGCGTGCGCGTAATCTGATCACGCGCCGAGAGTAGTAACGCGCCCGCAAATACTCCTCGTCACGTAGCGAGGCTTAAGGCCCGGATACGCGGGCAACCCCTCAGCTCGAACTGCAACGGATATGTCGTCGGGTTTTCTACCCTCCTCTTCCTCCTATTCTACCCTATCCTACTCTACCATATACCCTCTACCATATACCCTACTCTACCTTTCTCTATCTCCCCATCTCTTTCTATCTCGCGTACAAACTCCCGTGTCCTTCCACCACCATCATCCGAAACCCCTGCCCACCCTCCGACCCCGTTTTACAAGCATGTTCGCTAACGCACGGCTGCGCGTGCGAACGCCTGCGAAACAACCCCGCGAAACTTTCTATCCCGTTTTTGGCGTGAGAGATGAATGTCTTTTAGTTCGCATGTGGAAACGGGAGACCTTTCGTCGGGTTAAACTGCAAACGTTTATTAATGATCTAACAAACGATTCATTTTGTTTTAATCGTCCTTATTATTTCACTTTTTCTTTTTTTGTTTCATATGTTTTTAGTATTATTCAAGGTTATTGAAAACGATGAGTCGGTCTAAGAGTCTTTTATTTTTGAATAACGTTTAAACACACGTACGTATTACGTATACGAGTAAAGTACTGTTCGTAGAAAATGAAGAGATTGCGGTTACGGAAGTTTCATCATTCGGCACGTGTGTACTTAACGTAGTAGGTACGAACGAGCTCGTTAAAAAGTACATGTTCAGCCGAAGGAGAGAGAAGGAGAGAGAGAGAGAGAGTGGTCAGGTAGAGGAGGAAGATGGTAGAGGCCAAAGTAGTTGACCACAGACGAAAGAAAAAGAAAAAAAAAATATATGAGAGAACGAGAGAGTGTGAGCGAGCGGGAAACATTGAGAAAGGGTGGGAGGGATCAATACCAGCAATGAGGCCGAGACATCTTCCTTAATCTCCGTGCTGGTCACGTCTCTATCCAGCGTGGTCATCACCATGAACACACAACGCTATATGAAAGTGGATCTTTCTTGAGACTCGCGACAACCAATCGACCGGTTCCTTCTTCGGTGTCATTCAACGACAGAATTAAGCGACAAAAAGTCCAGTCTCCTGTCAATCCTTTCTATCTTCTTCTTCTTCTTCTTCTTCTTATTTTCTTTTTCTTTCTCTTCACCCCCATTTTATATTTTTCTTCCTTCTCTCTTTCTCTCTTTCTCTCCCACCGTCTCTTTTTCTTTCTTACTGTCTTACTTTCTGTCTTTGTATCTGTCCTATAGTGTACACCTACAGGAAGAACCCTATGTCGATCGAGTAAGTAGTACCGGAGGTAGGTACACGTAGAGTCTTGTCACCAAGCAGGAGACTGGTTAGAGGAGGCGCTTATCGTATGGAAGGATCTCACTGACAGCCGCCAATTAAAACATGCTAACGAGCTGCTGATCTCGTGATATCTCCAAGCGGGGCCTAATTAAACTCGCGGGAGAGAGGGACGCGATAAATCGGTGGAGAGGAGGAACGAGAAGTACAAGAGGTGGAGTAGAAGAAGGAGGAAGAGAGAATATTTACAGGGTATATATAAAAGGATAAAAAGAAAATAAGACACCGTAAACAGGATATCCCGAGCATCTAAAGTTATCGTTAATCGTCTTCGAAGTGATCCCGTTTTATTTCTTTTTTTACTTACAACATTTGCTGCTAACATTCTGATGTACAAAATCTTGAAATACTTTACTCGCTCGTTACAAGTGATAGAAATGTTCGACATTGATGTTCTTTTTATATTCAATTTAAACGGAAGTTAGTTACTTTTGAATGAGATCAAATAGAGATAGTCATCGAGTTTTTTAACGTCACAAAAATAGCTTTAATTTATTTGTAATTCGTTCCTGTCGAAAAGAAAAAAAAAGAAACGACACTCGAAATCCCATTACTTTAATATGTATGAGTTTAAGAATCTGACTGTAAAAGAATGATGTGAAAATAAATTTGGTTAAGTCAAAAAGTCGTGTCGAAAGGTATAATAAAGTATCATGAACGTTTCAATTCTACGTGGTTTGGTATGTGGTATGAGGTTTAAGAATACGATAAGGGGAACAGAGAAATCAAAGCCTTCTTCTCGGTGTGTTAACGAGGACCGATCGTATGGTAGATTCATTTTCTGATTCTAATCTACTTGGATTCAGCATACCTCCTCCGACCACTGATATTATCGTGAAAACCTACGAATATATACACACACACACACCACACAGATATATCCATAGTTACATATGAGAATATAGGAACGTTCGAAAGTAACGAATGACGTTAGTGGAGTATGGGATAAGGGAGAAGAGAGAGAGAGAAAGAGAAGAGAATCGCACGGTGAAATCTGAAATCTAAAATCTCCTCTCATCGCGATGTGCACTATCACGTTGTCAGGATCTCTCGTACCTTCATGGGTTCTTTGACGCATCGTTAGGAAAATTTGTAGATCCGTATCTACTTAATAAAAGGCTATTTTCAATGGGTCGGCGCGCGTACGTTTAAATACTAACGAGAGGAAGATGGAAGTAACGAAATCGCGATTCGCAACGTAAATTACAGGACGTTCCTGTAGCTGTCTCGTGCGGAACAAATAACATACTAAATGAATACGTTATATGTACAACGGATAGGAGTGTTGGTAGTACCTATAATTTTCAACCTACAAGCTCTATCCTATTAAGTTTAACTGTCTAATTGAGAAACGTTAACGAAGATGATACAGTTTCTATTCGAAATTGTTAATATATACACATATATATCAAAAGCAACCTGTTTAGTTGAAACATTAAAGTTTCCATTAAATTAATTTCAACATTTTGGACAAGTAGGTGATATCATATCTAGAATATAACATACACATATATATTCTCTTACTAATATACTTGGATTTGATGTTAGAGCCAAAGGTATTAATTCATAGAATGCAAAAGGGATATTTTGAGCCGTTGAAGTACGTAGTCAGTGAATGGATAGATGGTAGAAATGGAAAAGGAGATGAAGGAGGAATCGGCCAGGAAGGAGGGATAGTTGGCGAATACGTAGAGATGCCACTGAGTAACCAGAATCTCTGTTTGCAGTTAGATTTTGGAACTAAGCCCAGGTTTGCCCAGACAGATGCACCCACTTGCCGCCCTTAATAGCATGGCTTACGCACCGGCTTCGTCAATCGACGAAGCTTCGTTCGACTCTAACAACCCGAGTGCGCTTTCCTTTCATCCATGAATTTGACCATCCTTTTTTTATTATCTATTTTTTTTTTATAACAGAGAAAACACTTAGTTATTTATATAAAGCCTACTCATGGGAGTCCCATAAGAGAAAGAGAGAGAATAAAGAAAGAACGAGTGAACGTTACAGAAGGATTACGTATTTAATCGTTTATTCTAAAGCCATGATCGAATAGTAATCCTTATAATTGTACTACCGAGTTATCCCGTACGTAATTCTTTGCTATCGGAGCTTAAGATAATCCTTCCTTGGTTAAATCGAATTTTTTGTTGGCTTCACGTGAATAGATTAAAATGAAAGAACATAAAAATATAGTCGATGATGGTTGCCGATAGGATATGATAGAATAGGATACCGCCAGTGTACTACGGGGAAAGTAATTTCATCGTGTCGTTCCAGGTCGGAAGGCAGGAAAATCTGCCTACGGAGATTACGCGCGTCACACACCGCATACCGTACCGTACTGTACCGTACCGTATGCGGTAACGTACCGTTCGGACAAAGAGGCACAAGGACGTCAGAGTTAATTAAGGGTGTGTTCCATCCTGACCCGTCGTCTACGTCGTCATCGTCATAGCCATCATTCTCGTCTCCTGTAATTTCGCGTCTCACAATGTGCCAACTGATTAGGACTCTATGCACACCGCGGCCTCATCTGCGTTCCATGTAATCATCGACGGTGCTTCAGGCAGAAGGGGAAGCTGTTCTACCGTGCGTGCGTGCGTCCATCCGTCCGTGCGTGAGTGCATGCGTGCGTGTACACGCGATCACGATCACTGGAAAGAGAAAACGAGAGAGTGAATGAGAATATGTATGAGTATTAGTATATATACATATATATATGTGTGTGTGTGTGTGTGTAAGAGAGAGAGAGAGAGAGGATAAAGTTTTATGGGGAGGCTTCTACTCGCACAATGTGCCTGTAACGAGATGATTACAGGCGTCAACGGTGCTTCGGGATTCTCGTGTGGATCAACGGGCAACCCCCGACATCGAAAATGCCTTCCTCTTGATTGAAGTAGCCCAAAGCTGGGAAACGGATCATCCTACAGGGTCTCACCTTAACCGATCGCGAATAAACGTTCGAGTATGCTTACGCCAGAAAAGTCTTTTTCCAAAGAAGAAGGAGAGGAAAAGGAATAGGAGAAGAAGGAATTTTTCATGGCACATTCGTCTTCTATTTTCCTCTTTTTCTCCTTTTAGTACATTCGAGATAGCAAAAGAAATCTTATTTCGTCAAAGCTCTTCTTCTAGTCTCCATAGAACTCTTTTTCTTCTTTAGAGTAAAGGACTAGAAATTCCATCGGTGGCTTGAAGGAAGAGAAAACTTTGATTGGACGACGTTTTAGGAAAAAGTTTTTCCTAAAGCTAGTGAAATACGTTTCTTTGGGACGTTCGAGAATGTTCGTGATATAAACTCGATGCAATGCTCGATTGATTTGTTTCGAATAGAAGTTTGATGGATCGCGTTTCGTCTGCGAAGAAATCGAAAAAGAATAAATGTAAAAAGAATAGAATTAGGGAAAGAAGACGAAAAGAAAAAGGAGAAGAAGTCAAATAAAGAAAGAAATTATTATCATTCCCATTTCCTATGCATTTAAAGAAATGAATAAAGAAATCGTAAGAGAAAAGAAAAGCGATAAATTTGATCACATCGTGTCACGATCGATCGCGTTTCATGGCTGGGTAAATTTTTGAAAAGTAGAAAAGCTCGAGTCAGAGTTGAAGAAGTCGAGAATAAAAGGAAGGGCTTTGATATCGAATGAGAGAGACAGGAGGAAGAGGAAAAGGAAAGGGGAAGTGTCGAGCAACAGCTGTTACGAACGAGAAGGATATTCCTTCCTCCCTGTAAAGGTCCCTTCGACTTTTCGTCCTTCTAGTTTCGACGAAATCGACGGGAGGTGAGACGACGACGACGACGACGACGACGACGACGAAGAGGACGACTATGTCGAAGTAAGATCGTCGTAACTTACTCAACAACCAGCTGACGTTAGGAGCCCTTCGCGTGAAGGAGTCAAACCAACCCTCCCTTCTTCCCTTTATACCCCATCGACTGAAAGACCATGGTGCACCCACTTCAAGCAGCCGGTGGCACAAACTGTGTAGGGTCTGTTTTTTCAACAACATCCGGCCCATTTTCCAATCCACCTTTTAAATTTACCTTCTTCTCTTCCTCCACTTAGCAATGATTCCAACATTTTCTCACGTTCTTCTAATTCGAAACTCTTGAGTTAACGTATGACATCCTGAATCACTTTAAAGATAAAAACAAAAAAGAAATAAGATATTGAACTTAAGTAGCTCTATGAATCTTCTTTTGACTACATAGAATCGGTTATATTCTTCTTGATTTGCTACATTGCTGGTGGGTTACTCTTCGAGGATTGTTCGAAAGCAATCCCGATTTGGTACGCACGGATGGAGTTCCATTTCGTAATTGCAAGATCCTCTCTCTCTCTCTCTCTCTCTCGCTTTATCTATCTACCTATCTACCTATCTATCTATCTATCTCACAGGAATATGCGAATGGTATCGTTCCGACCGGTACAAACGGCTTTGTATATTAGCAGAGCAATACCTATATAGATAAACGGGGGCTTTCACAGTTCATGATTAGACAATAGGCATAGAGAGTAATATACATCTATTATACGTTAATACAATACCAGTACACCTGCATGGATATGTTCGATCGAGAAAATACTTTCTTCCTATTTTTTTAGTAGATTTATTAGTTTCAGAATCGTATAACTTCGGTAATTCGGTTCTCCTTCGAACGTGTTTATTCCTTTTTAGCCTGAAGGAAGAATAAGGTAAAGCAAATGTAACGAATATTGAGCCCCGACTTTGGGCACGTTCGAAAAACGTTCATCGGCAAAACGTAGTGGCAAAAACGCAAGACTGACCACGGTTGCGCAAACTCGATTAAAACGAGCGTTAAGCGATCGAGCGCCCGCGGGGGTGGAGAGCGCACCGCTTAATAGGGTGTGATAGATCGGGTAAATTGCATCGGTGCTAATGGGATTGCACGCGATGGTGCTATAACCATTACCGTGGCCGTAGAGACTGCTATCCGTACCCCGAAACCACCCCCGTAGTGCGATCCTGTCTGTCCTTTTCCCTTTTACATCCCCTTTCCTCCCCCTGTCATGTCCCCCTTTTCCTAAACCAACCCTTCCACCCCCTATCATCCTCTTTACCTTTTCAATCTTCTTTCGTTCTTTGCTCTCTCTCTTTCTCTCCAACTCTTGTTTTCTTTCCTTCCTATTACGATAACGTCCATTATGATTTAATAATTGAAAAACGATCAGTTTCAAATAATACGATCAATTGAAGCTTATTCACCTTCCACGAGTTAATTATTTTCTTCTAATAACATTATTTTTTATTATCAAGTTTAAAATTTCTTTATTTGAAGAAGTTGGATCGAGATGAAGAATTATTGCAGCAAATTAGCTTCTACGTTGTTGGCTTTATGCGTATTAGAAAACGAAACGAATGGAATAATTCAGATGGCAAATTCTTTAGCGAACAAGCTCATTGGGTCCATTGGGAGTAATCGGTATGAAGTCAATGAATTTGTTTCGACGTTTGGTTATCATAACGTCGTGTACAATAGCACGAATGTAGGGAGGGTTCGAGGAATAGTTGGAAAAATCAACGTCACGAGGGAGATTCGGTACTCGAAGGGTGGTAACTCCCTTCCGTACAATTGATTCCTATCTTTTATTCTCTTTCTCTCTCTCTCTCTTTCTCGTTTTCTTCCTTTATCCTTTAGGACGAAATGCAGACGTTCACAGGACTTTCCCCGATGTCAACGAGTACGAGGACGACCGACGATGATGACGAACAGGACGAAGAGGTGCAGTAGGACGATGAAGAACGTACGAGGAAAAAGCAGGACGAGAAAAATAGAAGGAAAAAAAATAAAGAAGAAAGAGAGAGTAAGAGAGAGAGAGAGAGAGAGAGAGATTCATTGACATTTAGCGTGGCGAACAAAAAGCACGGACGACGACGAGGGGACAATGCCTGTCGAATTCTTTGTCTGGCCCTGGTGTACGGCGGATTTTTAATAACGGCGCAAAAATAATGGAGATACGCTGGCAACAATGGGGGCGGATCTTCATTAGAGACGCGCCGCCTGTGATCAAATACTTGTCTAGCTACCAGTCGTGCTTGCTTACTTGCTTGCTCGCTTGCTCGCTTGCTCGCGAGCAAGCTTTCCACGGTTTTTATCACGGTGCTTGGCAAACGATGATGACGACTACGACGACTACGACTACGACGACGACTACGAGGAAAACTAAGAGAACGCCGATAGAGCATACGAAACGCGTTGAACAGTTTTTTAGATCATCGCCGTCGAACCACATTTTGGCTTCCCTTCTTCTATCTCACCTACTCCTTTATCCCATCATTTTCTCTCTCTCTCTCTCAAAAACAACCCTCGAGTAAGTTAGGTACAGGGGTAATCTCGATTCGCCCTAGGCGCCAACCGGAACCATCCAGCACGGTGATTTGGCCGACGTGTTAGCACCCGCAGAGTGAGGAACGCCAAGTCAAATATCGCCGAAAAAGAGTTATAGCCTATGGGGAAAACTAAAGGATTCTTCCAAATTTTTCTTTCCTTCCTTCCTTCTTTCTTTTTTTTATTTCCTATCACTTTTCTCTACTCCAATGTGTCTTCTTTTTCTACCAAAGGTTACTTCTTCTTCTTTCTTGAAACACGCATCAGACTTCGAGTTTGTCTTTCTCGACTTCTTCGAGACTCGTCTCTTATCTTACGAGGGAATGCTTTCTCCAACTTCCCCTTCACCTTCCATATTCCCCCATAACATCCGCGTTACCTCGAATGAATTTTTTACTTAAGTTCAATATGCTTCTACCAGACACCACCCCATATTTTCCTCATCACCGTTTCTACGAGTTATCTTTAACAAATTATACCCTAAAGCGTTATACCAGTCTTCTCGCGGTCCTCTTACTTATGACGAAGACTACTTAATAATTGATAATTCGATCTCTCGAGAATGAGAGATGGTTGGTACACACCATCTCTTTGTGCGTTGCGATTTTCTTCAAAGGAACTGAAATTGTTGAGAGAACCAGGGACTCCGCAAAGCTTTGCTAGCTCCTTTGTTGTTTCTACGGGTTAACCCAAACACTCGCGAAAGCTGATTTTGCGACAAACCTCCTTTCACTCACTCACTCACTCTCTCTCTCTCTCTCTCGAGATCTAACATTTTCTCATTCTCCAGCACACAATATCCCTCGCCGTGTATTCGCCCACCCCCGCAAACCCTTACCATGGGGTCAGATAAATAAATAGAGCGGGGAGACTCAGCAAACATTTGCACGACCCTGAAGACACCTGAAGAGAGAGAGTTAGAGAGAGAGTATATGTGGTCCTACTTGCATTCTGTTCTCGATCTTTAACTTTGTTCACTTGGATAGGCTATCCAACACAATAATCTTTCCCTTTTATCCGAGAATGTTTGTAGTCATTTCCTTTCACCAAAATATCATTTTATTTCCCTACAAAATAAAAATAAAATAAAGCAAACTAATAGGAGAAATATGTTCTTCTCTTTGACCATGTACCAAACAAAGTAACAGTCGTAACCGAGAGCAATCAGTTTGAAACCGTTGCTATTTTAAGCAAAAGAAAAATATGTTCACCCTATTTATACTGTATCATGTTCTTAACGATAGTAAAGGTGATGGTGGTGGTTTTGATGTTGGTAAAAAGAGAGAGAGAAAGAGAAAGAAAGATTCGTCGTCAGAGAAAACTGGAACCTGGTCCGGTCCAATAAAAAGCACGGCCTTAGTCAACCTTCGCGTAAATACATAAAATGCCCCGTACGTAGCGTGGAAGGACGTAAACGCGAATTATGTTGCGTGCAAAAAGGATTACGAGGCTTCTCGTATCGTAGCCCGTTGGTACGCTTAACTTCTTGTGAACCCTCGACGTACGTAGGGTGTTTGTTAATTCATACCGCGGACTCGGTTCTAAAGCAAGCGTTGTCTCTCATGCTAGACGAAAATACACCCTTCGCAACAGCAACACAATCGCGGTATATTGCCAGACTAACGCTACGATCTACGTTACATAGTTAGCTATGTGTCACCCGCTTCTAAATCTGTACAGAATATGAAGAGACACTCCTTTTTCTCTCTCACTCACTCTCACAGTTATTTCAAAAATTATCCAAACAACCAAGGGTATATGAATTAGATGTATTTTTCCAGAAAATAATAAGACACTCTCTCTCTCTCTCTCTCTCTTTTCTTTTATCTATCAATTATTTCAATTATCTGAAATAATATCTCTAAAGAAGATACCTGGAAAAGAGTTCGCATGTTTTTACGTAATAAGGTACGTGTCGCGTGATTCTAAACTTGTAACATGAATACGATGAGACACTGTTATTCTCTGTTACATTTCTAGTAATTTAAAAAAATGTGTATATTTAAACAAAGAATGATCAAAATGAACTTTGCGTGTATTTACGCACTTTTAAATTTGTACCTCTAGAATACTTCTTTCTCTACCAGTTACATATATTATCGGTTATCTAAAAAAATTATCTAAAGGTAAAAAAATATGGCAAAACAATTTGCATGTTTTTACGTAGTTAGGTACCATGTGTCACGTGCTTTCTAAATCTGTACAGAATATGAAGGAACACATTATATATATATCTCTTTCTATCTTTATTTCTTTACCAGTTATACGAGTTATCTAAAAAATAATCTAACCAAAATAATAGGAGAAAAATCTCTTGTACATTTTTAATAAATAAAACTGTAAATTTCTTTGAAAGCGTCATAACCGATAGGAAATGATAGACGATTTTCAGCGAATCCTGGAGATTTCGCGAGCTCATGTGTAACCGACGATAATTCACGACCGATATCATCTTAATCAAAATCTAAACTGGGTGTCTCGTAAATCACGATGAAACTTGTTTAGTCTGTTGGCCGCGAGTGAAGGATTTTCGATCCAGGATGGATATATTCTGGTTGAATGTAGACGTAGACGTAGACGACGATGACGAAAAGGACGACTATGATAGCCCATTGAACAAATTCTAAAATTGTAGTCGAGTCTAGAAAGAGATAAAGAAAAGAGAAAGAGAAAAGAGAGAGAGAGAGAGAGAAAGAGATAAAGGACATGGACAATACCTCGACCATTGTTGGCACGGCTTCTGAAAACTTTGATGCGCCGGTAACTCCATGTCAAGCCGAATCTCGCGGATATTACATTGACGCTGCAGATTATCGAGCCGAGCCGTCGTCGTTTGCTCGGTACATATTACTACAAGCCACCCTCGTTCTCGGTATGTCAAATATTTAACCGAGTTTCAACGTGGAATATCAAATGGAGCGATCGATAGGAGTCACCCGGCTTTAGCCCTCTGTTAGAGAAGAAAAGAGAGAAATACAGAGAGAAATAGAGAGAGAAATAGAGAGAGAGAGAGACAGGCAGAAAGTTGACTCGCTTTTGCAAAGCACGCGAGTAGGTATTTCCCTCGACTTAGCTCGTCACTTTGACCTCCCTTTTTTATATATCCTAAATTTCTTTTCTTTTCTTTCTCTCTCTTTTTCTCTCTCCTTCTTTTTATCCATCGTCAGACATTTTCCACGATATCCTGTAACAAGTGCACGAAAATCCAACATATATTCGACCCCTTACTCCTAACCGTACGAATTTTTTTATGAACTTTCTTGAACGCATAGAAATTGCTTCGATTTTCCCTTACTGTAACCCCTCTGTCATCTATTTTTTAAACTCCCTAACACGTGTACTACGACGACTACCGTCAAAAAATACGAGAGAAAAAATATCTACAGATCGATCGATCCGGTTTGAATTTAACTCTCCCGAGTGATTAATTCGTCTGGGTTTTGTTACATAGTTGAAAAATGAGTACAACAAATATCTATCGATTTATCCGACGAGTGGTATCGATGTACTATCCGGTCGAGAGCCAAGGTGCAAGAGAAAACAGAGAAAAAAAAAGGGGAAAAATAAAAATAGCAAAATAAAAATAGCAAAATAAAAATAGCAAAATAAATATCAAAATATAAAGGAAAGAGTAAAACGAAATGAAAGATCTTATGACATCGACTATTCTTCTTTCATAACTCTTTCTCGAAAATAGGGGCGATTCCTTTCAAGACCATTTTTGCGAGCTGGTCCATCTCCCCAATATTCCTCCCTCCACCCCCGTCTTCTTCTTGTGACTTTTCTCGTTCGCTTCTTCCACGAGTAATCCACAGTTACAATGAGATCGCTCAAGCGTGTCGCCCTGATATTTCTCCCTTTTCCTATCAACGACGATCTCAACGACGATCTCAACGACGATCTCAACGACGATGTCATCGAAAATCCTGAAAGTTTCCGAGACGGCTATAAGTTCTATTACTACTATGGCTATATCAACCGTAAAAGAAAACGAAAGAGTGACAAGGACAAGATAAGAATCTTCAAATTTTACGAACGCTAAAACGCAATTCAAGTTCGATCATACGAAATTTCTACGACAATCAATGAATACGACGTGTTCTTTTTCTTTTGCGTGCGTTGAATTATTTTATTAGAAAAATAAATCGTACGTGAATTATCGGTAAATTTCGATAGATTCTAATAAACATATATATTCGTAATATACTTTTTGATCAATTCTGAAATACGAGTAACCGATATTGTTTATCTCGGACAACAGAAAATGAAAGAAAAAACACTTTCGTGGTATAGATTGAAAGTATTCTTGGTATACGTTGAAAAAGAGACAGATTTTTTTCTTCTATTCCTTTTTTTCCTTGCGAAAGAGAAACTTCGCGCGGTATAATAACCCGAGAAGAAATACGAGTTGGATGTTCGGGGGTAAAAAGAGTCGAATGAAAAAGCAAGCAAGTAAGCAAGCAAGCCAGGGAGGAAAAGAGAGAAAGAACACCCCTTATTCGTGCGTTCGTAGGCTATTGTCGTATAGCTACGACAAGCTGTGCTTTCAAACGGGAAATCTATCTGTTCGTGATAATCGATTGGGATGAAAGTAATTCTTTGACTCCGTGCGAGAACTTGTTGAACCAATATACAAAGGATTAACGTGCAAGTATTGTCAAATTCTAACGTGTTGATACTTCGTCTATTTTTCTATACCAAATAATTTTATTTCATCTTTTTTATTATAACACGAAGTAATTTATTAATGAACGAAAGAAATAAATTCGATGTAAAGTGTATCATCGTCTGATAATCTTTCACGTATCATTACATCCTTCAATCATTTCTATCTTTTCGTTTTTTTGAAACACCCATTGCAGGATTTGAGCTTACTCCTTTATTTTCAGTTGTCTTAAAAGAGACAAGGATTATTCGTCTCACGAAAGAGTTACGATTTACGTTAGCGCGTGTTTCTCGTGACCATCGTAGCCGACGGTAGCTGCCGGTGGTCAGAAAATAAAAGAAAGGGGGACTGAGAGGAAAAGAAAGAGAAAGAACAAAACGAAACAAATCAAAGAACAAAAAGAAAAAGTGGTAAGAGTAAGAAACCACGCGAAAAGACGAATGGACCGGCAAACTTGGCGGATTCGATGACGACGAACCAGCAACATTACCACTACCATCACCACCACTACCACTACCACTGCCATCAATAACAACAACAACACCAACAATAACTGCAAAAGCAGGAGCAACAGCAGCAGCAGCAGCACGCTTGGCCGCGTACGTTTTCGTCTCTCCTACAACTTATCGATTCTGGAAGCCGGTACTCGCGGGTGGTCCCTCAACGTCTACTCGATCTTTTCGTTTCTTCTCTTCCTTTATTTATGCCAACGCCGGCACGAAAATACACGGCCAGAGCAGTCCTTGCGAACTGCCCCCGAGGGCTGCTCCCTTCTACGTGGGTGGTTCTCGCGTGCTGGACCCTAATACGTTTATAATTGAAATGTTTATCGATAAAGACCACTCCGAAAAATTCAAAATAATAATATCCACCTTTCACATAGTTTTTTTCTTTATTTTTTTTCTTTGCCCAGTATTTTACCTTTGTCCTTCGGATAGAGCGAACGTCGATTATACTCTTCGGTGTTTTTTTAATTGGTATCCCAAATAAAACATAACAAGAGGAAGGATACCTTTCAAAAGAGAATTTTTCGTCCATCATACCGATTATAAAACGAACTACCCTCATTAAACCAATCTTTCTTTTACTCTCTCTCTATCTATCTTTCTCTCTTTCTAGTCAACGTTTTGATAGCTCTCTAAGAATGGGACGAGTGTCTTACAAATTGTTCGAAAGAGATCGTAATTCCCGGGCGTTACAACCACTCACTTTCAGAAGAATATAAATCAAGGTATCCTTTCGGCCATTATTAACTCTCCCACTCCTCGATCAACCGTTCTTCTTTATTCATTAAACCATGATAAATCAAAGAACCGACCGGTAGAATTCACGAGCATTTCGACGTTTACGATCATTCATAATTCATCGTAGTCGGTCGTGCCGCGAACAGATTAAGAGAGAGAAATCTCTCTTTCACTCTCTATCTCTCTCTTTCTTTTTCTTTCTTCTTTTACGTCTATGTATCGCGATACAATACTACAGTATAGAGAAAGAGAAGACTGTAGAAATAGTATTCTGCAAAAGTCTGTCGTCGCGTTTAGTTCAAATATTTGATATTCGCTTTTTGATAGGATATTCTTTTCAAACGTCGAATACTTTCTTGGCTTCGTCTTCTCAGAACGAAGTAGAGTAAGCGTCTACCAGAAAATGAAAAAAGAAATGTAAAGAAAGAAAGAAAGTAAGAGACAGAGAAAGAGAGCTCGCGTGAATGGAAAAACGTAATCCGGCTTAACCGATTGTGGGTTGCATCGTAGCACGCGTGAGCTTAAGGGGATGTTTGTCGTTTGTAGGATCTCCTTCAAACTCACATCTTATGTTTTGGTTAATTGATTTTGCACCCGACTCTGTCTGGCAGGCTGGCTGGCTGGCTGGCTGGCTGCCTGCCTGCCAGCCAGTCGACGCTCGTCTCCTTTCGAATTATCTCGTGGCACGTTCAACCTCGAGTATGCGTCATAAACGGCTAGACTATCCCGCGGAATCGCGAAATAATAAGATTACGCCGTCGAGACGAGGTTACACCTTTGGAGTATACTGCTCTTTGCTTTGCAAATTGTGGTTTCGAAATTTCAACCTCCCTTACTCTCTCTCTCTCTCTCTCTCTCTCTGTTACTTGTACGATCCTAACAAACCACATTGATTACTGGGAAATCAAAAGGGTATACTGTGATGGACGCTATGACAATTCGATTTAAAATTACACGAACGGATGGCATTGAATTTGTACGATAACTATTTACATAACAACAATCATAAATAATCTTAACACGTTAACAATAAAATCTGGTGCATATTCTGTCTCCCTCTCTATTTTCTATCATTTTCAGTCTTTTGACGTTGATGAAAAGAAAAAAATAGTAAATCGAACACGGATGGAAATAAATCCTATTGTTCGCACCTTTTCCATACCTAATCTAATCTAAAAGTTCTCACAGAGACCGGCTAGTCTATTCGTTGAGTTATCCCAGTTAGATAAACGAGTCCGCGGTACTCGATGCACGTGCAAAAAGGGAATTTATGAATGCTCGTTATATCCAATACATACACGTCTTCGTTGGCCTTGATATTTTATCGAATCCTCTCTTTCTATCTCTCTCTTTTCTTTTTATCTTTCGCAAGAATAAGTTTGGTATGCCAAAGTTAATATCTCTGAGTATCTGAGTTTAGAAGAAAAGTTCATGCTCAGTCCAGCGAGCGGAACGAAGAATCCTCGATAGGATCGTAAAGCATAGACGGGTATCCAACTCTCGACGGTGGTCCACGGACGTCGAAACGTCGCGCTCGCGTGAGTTCGACTTCGCGGCTCGACTACAAGACTTAAGGAAAAGGACAAAATGTAAAAGAGTGAGAAAGAGAGAGGATCTTAGATGGCCGTGCGACAAATTCTCAAGCTTGCCGCTTCGTAATTGCGATTTACGAGCCCTAGAATTCCCTCTACCCCGCGTAGAAGCTCTTGCGAATAAGTCTCAGGGTCTCTTTCTATCTCATCTTCCTTCTCCATTCTCTTGTTCCTTCTCTCTTTTCCTCTTTCACGGGAGCGGGCACTTAATGGCGTGTTGAATAACGGATTTATATACGGAGCTCTGAAATATCCGGCGAGACGCGTTCGCGATACGCGACGGACGTGTTTACGACGCCGAAAATACAAATTACGTCGGACTAGACTTTTGCTTTAGTAAAAGCGAATGAGAAAAGTGAACGAGAGTAAGTGTACGAAGGCGTATCTCTCTCTCTCTCTGTCTATCTCATTCCAACTTTTTCCCACTCTCTCTGTAAAGATTCATATATATGCTAGGTCTTAAGAATTATCGCAAAAAGCTTCTTCTTCCGACAGATCTTAACAAAAAGAGAAGAAAGAAAGAAGAGAAGAAAAACGGGGAGTAAAGAGAATGAGGAGGGGGAGGAGGGAAGGAGATATCTCGCTCGGTACGCGCATCATTAGGCTTTGCCGCCTCGACGAAAGAAAGATTAGATCCGGCTTTCTTGTTAACGCTTTCCAGGAATATCCATGAGAAGGAACATCCGGTCACGGATATGCTACTCGATTTCTTCACGTGATCTACTCACGTTAAGAAAAAAATTTCAATAGATTAGATATGAATATATTTATATATACACTTACATATGTCTAATCTATGAAAATAGGTATTTGTTAATGAAATAAATCAAATCTAAAGAAGAAAATAATCCATAATGTAATGAAATCAATTTTTCACGTTAAAATGAAATGACGATAAGGTAAAAGTAGTAGAGAAAATGTTGTTTATATTACCGTATCTTTAAGGAAGAGAAGAGTAAGAGAAATTTCTGGCTAAGGAGTAGAAGGTCTCCTTAAGTCCTTGGATTCTTGTGGTTAGCAAGAAATCCCAGACGTTTATGAGAGTACCTAAGCGACCACGGTATCTCCGTGTACCACCAGCGTTTCTCGGTCCATTCGGAGAACACGCTCGAGTCATCCAACGGACGGTTCTCCGTTTTTGTCGAGAACTACGACAACTACAACGACAACGACAACGAAGACTACGACGATGTATAGGAGAAGAAGAAGAAGAAGAAGAAGAAAAGGTTGCTTTGCTTTTCAGAGAGAGAGAGAGAAAGAGAACTCTGGGATCGTCGAAAAAGCAGAGTTTCGAGCGCGTGTGGCTGCCGTCCAGACTCGCACAAACGACTACGACGACGATCACGAGGCACGACGACCACCGTGAGTTGCTGAGAATCATGGGGTACGTCGAGGAGTAAAAGAAGAAGAAGAAGAAGAAGAATAAGAAGAGAAAGAAATAGAGAAAGCGAGAGAGAGAGAGAGAGAGAGAGAAACTAAAGCTAGCCAGAAGTGAAAGAGGGTGGGTGGACTCGACTCGACTCGACCCGACTCGACGGCGTGTACTTGGCAATCGAAGGAAGCGATAAACCACGAAGACAATGCGAGCTCTCCATTGTCGGTGCCACGGAGTCTGAGGTGGAGAGTTCTCCTCGAAGAAGGCAAAGGTGGTGTACGCCATCGGTTGCCTGTTTCGATCCTCCTCCTAGTGTTTCTGCTGCTGCTACTGCCGCTACTGCTGCTGATGATGATGATAATGACGATGATGATGATGATTATGGTGGTAATTAAATATGAACTATGGAATCAAGAAAAGAACAGAGAGAAAGGGTAGAGAAGGTTGGGGCGGGTTGACGTCGCAAAGGTCCAGGCAAAAAGTAAACCGACTGCTAACCCTGGTGGCTTCTAGTACTATTGACTAACTTCAGTATTCGTTGCAGTCCTTCTTTTCTTCCTCTTCTTCTTCTTCTTCTTCTTCTTCTTCTTCCTCCTTACCCATACTCCTCTTTCTTTGAAGGTAGTTTCTACCTCGAACCATCCTACATCCCGCGTCCCCTCTAACCCCTTTCTGCAATTAATTAGCTCTCGACCACGGCGATCGGGTACGCCGATGTTCGGCGAACTTTTAATCCGAACTGCTCGTGACTCTCGGCCCCTCGTCATCGTGCCTCCGGAATCTTTCTTAGCTTCCGATACTTTTTTTTTGCTTCATTTATATACCCCTCACCCCTATCCCTCTGTCTCTCTCTTTCTCTTGTACTTTTTCTTCCACTACGTCCGATTTCTGCTTCTACTTCTTCTCCTCCTCCTCTTCCTCCTTCACAACCACCACCACCACCACCACCACCACCACCACAACCGTTCGAAGACTCTTTCTTCTCGCCGCGTATTTCTTTCCATCGGATTGCATAGCACGACATGTGCTCGCCCGCTGACTCGATTTCTCGGCGATATCTAACTTTCTTCTTTCCTTTTTTGTTCTTTTCTTTTTCGTTGGGATACCGAGCAGAAGAAAAACAAAAAAGAAAGAAAAATAAAAGTAAAAGGAAAGTAAAGAAGAAAAAAAAACCTCTAGGATGTAGTTCAACGGGGGTAGAAACAGCAAGCAGGAATGTTTTAACGTAATTGCCGTAGCGCTGGATCGGCTTATCGACGTTCACTGTTCGAACCCAAAGCGTATCCATCTCTCTTAATGTAATTGTGTGGTCGATTAAGCTAATCGATGAATGGTAATTGGATTTTTTTTTCACGGTTCGCGGCCCGGTTATACGATCGATCGATGAAAAACTCGAGGAACAAGTGAGATGAACGCATAGATACGATTATTATTATTATTATTATCATCATTTTTATTATTATTATTATTATTGTTGTTGTTGTTATGATCATTACAATAATAATAATTATAATTATTATTATTATGATTATTATTTTTATTATTATGATGCAAACTACCAACGAGAGATAACGACATACGTTCTTTCAGCACGATAAAAAAGAAATTTAGAAAAAAAGAAAAGAAAAAATGAAAAGAAATTTATCGGAAAAGCATTATAATAATGAAGGGAACGGTCGTTAGTCGAATAATTATTCCTGATAGGATTATGTTCGATCGATCGATGAAAATGTGATTCTACCTCACGAATTAAGCAAGATCGATTATTTGTCTGTCTTTTTTTTCTTTCTACTGAAAAAGATTTCTCTCTCTCTCTTTCTCTCACTCACTTTCTCTTAATATTTCTTTTTCTTTCTTTTAGGAAGGGATAAATAATCGTCTCCGTCGGTTCTCCGGCACCGCAAGCGTTTTTCTCCACGTGTATTCGAGGAAAAGCCCACCCTCGGCCTTTTCTCTCTTTCTCTTTCTCTCTCACATTCATCCGCCTTCCACTTTACTACACCCTCTGTCCCAAGCTCCATCGGATTTGTTCTCGACGATAATCGACGGGAGGATACCCGTCGTCTGCTTGCTGCATTATCAATCCCACTGAGAGATAGACGCAGATAGAATGAGAGAAAAAGAAAAGAAAAAAGAGAAAGAGAGAGAGAGAGAATCGTCGACGAAAATCACCGCGAAGTCTGCCTGGCATGCTCGCTTGTTTCCAGGTAGGAAAAAAACTGATAGCAAAAAATGAAAGCTCCGCGTTTCGGAAGCTTTTCTCGGTTCAACGAGAAAATAGAAGACGGTTCTTCTCCTCGTCATCGTCGATGTCGTTGTCGTCGTCGTCGTCGTTGTTCGTCTTTACTCCGTAGGGATACAGAAAGAAGGTGAGAGAGAGAGAGAGAGAGAGAGAGAGAGACAAACAGATAGAGAAAGAGAAAGAAACAAAACCAGTCGAGCTTGGACACGATGAGGAAAGCTTTCGTCCATTTTCTACGCGAAAAATATGATTCCTTTCCGGTGCAGGACGTTGATCGAGAATCCCTCGATTAGGAGGCATTTCTTTTTCCTCCTACTATCTTTCCTTTTTTTCTCTTACTCTCTTTCTCTCTTTAAAAGAAGAAAGAGCTTTTCTTCACGTGAAGGAACTACGAAAGGACGAAAACAGTAAACTACGAAACCATCTTCAACAATGTTCTCGTCTAGAACACTGCTCTACTACAAGTTTATATTTCTTTTTATTTTCCTAACAAAAAAGAACAAAAAGTTTGTCGTATTTTTGCGAACGTTCCTAGACAGGTATGATAATAATAATAATAATAATAATATGTATATAAAAATATAAAGAAAATAAAAAAGAGATTCGAAAGAAAATGTAACACGGGGGAAAGGGAGTGTGGGTTGGGTTTGGTACGTAGTATGTCGGTAACATAATACCAAGAGAAAATTTACGATCTGTCGTGATTCATCGACGGTACGTTCTTGTCTTCGATCTTTCGTAGCCACTATCTCTCCCTCAGCAAAATTTAATAATTCTTTCTATATTACTCAACGAACGTACGAAAGTACGAACGAACGATGGAACGAGTAAGCAAGCAAGCAAGCAAGCACGAGTTTAATCTTCGACCGTAAAAGGAAAAGAAAGAAAGAAACTAGCCGAATGAATATAATTTCTTTTAACGACGGACAGAAGGAGGCGTAATTCGACGAGATAGAAAATTTTTATTTCTACGTAAAATGCCCCCTCTCGCATGAGTTACGACCGTCCTTTCTCTTTACGCCTTCTTTCGTAACTTACGTTATTTTATTATCTTTATTCTTTTTTTTTTTCTTATTTTATTCGTATATCGAGTTAGTGGAAAAAAAATTGTAGAATTTCTGGTCACGATTCAATTGAAAAATCCGACATTTCTTTTTCACCAACCTAATATTATAAAACTACGAGGTAGAAATAATCGAGTATCTCCAGTTTATCTTAACGCAGTTATTGTCATTGCACGGTAGTTTTCTATGTTAAGGAATAAAAGAAAAGGAAAACGAAGAAAGAGAGATAGAGAGAGAAAAAGAAATAAATATTTAATAAATTTCGGTAGAAAAGAATCTCGTTCTGATTCAGACTCCCACCGGGGCAAAATTGCAAGGATGACCCCGGGGGTCGTGGAGGAGGACTAATGTATGCGGACGTACCTACAGTTCTTTACGTCTACTCAACTCCCCTTTACCCTTTTTTTTCTCTTATTCTTCTTCTCATCCTTCTCTACCTCTTCCCTTCGACTTGGAACGAAAGCCGTTTCGATCCTCTTCTTCTTTTCCTACTCCTTCTCCTCCTCCTCCTACATCTTCTTCCTTTTTTACGATCTTAAGCTGTCCGCTCTTTGGAGGTTCCTCTTAACGGTAGACACAGAGAGAAAGAAAGAACCATCTTACGTAATCAAAGTCGCGAAAAAACAAAACTCCTTTCTTACAGTACTCGATCAGCATAAGATCCTCGGATTAATTCTTAAAAGGAACTGGTGTCGAAATTTCAATGAAAAATCATTTACGATGATCGACGTTCAATGAAAAATGAAAACGAAGTTATTATAACTAGCTTGAACCCTTTCGTTGTTGAAAAAACATCCCTCTCAAAAAAAAACACCAAAGTTATACGTGTGTACGTAATAGGAAGATGAAAGATAAGGAAAGTCATACGCATAAGCATGACGAATTTGCCGACACGAGTTTGAACCCTCTCTCTCTCTCTCTCTCTCTCTCCTTTTCTCTTTCACGAACGAAGAAGGGAAGGGAGAGGTGTTCCGTTAATAATAATTACTAAAAGAGTGAGTAAGTGAGAAAGGAACAGAATAATGGTGAAGGGAGTTTTCGAAAGGGTGATACAAGAGTCAAAAGTATCGTTAACGCTATCGACTCGGCGTTTTTCGAAAGGCTTCCGCGAGCAAAAGAGAACGAACGGAATGAACGAGTCACGCGATCGGCGTCGTAGTCGAGAGTTTGCACACGCGAAACCGAGCACTAAATCATCGGTGCTCCTCATTAATCACGGAAAGTGAGGTCGCACGGCCACCCGGCCGCGTACACCGTCGCGTCGTTACAAATCGTGTTACGCGAGATGAGCGAGAGATAATCGCGGCACGGGTACGGTCACGGGCACGGGTACAGACACACAGACACACACATAGACAAGCTCGATTCGTTTCGAAACGACCGACACCGTCAGATTCCCGTCGACCGGATCGAAACGAACGAGGTTTTACGACGCGTCGTTTACCTCGCACGCGTTCGCACGCACGTACGTACTCGCATGCACGCACGCTAACGCTTTCTTTTACTTCATATGAAATCTACTCGACTAATACTTTACTTATTTTAATCTTATTTACGTTTTAACATAAGTAAACGTATGCAAGGATCATCCAAACGAAAATGACATACTCTTTTATTCATTGAAATTATTGGAATCTTAAAAGTGTTCTATGTATTGTAACACATTTAAATCTACGTCAAAAAGTAACGAACGATATTTCTATGCGCGCATCGAAATCTCTCCACGGGTTTGATTAATTCGTCGCGTATATTATCAAGGTTTTGCATCCTAATTACACATTCTAGATTAAGGGAGTTCATCCCTTTTGACGGTCGGTTATTTAAGCATTTTTTAGACATTTTTTTGACGACTAATGAAAAGATAGAACTTTGAACTTTTTATGATATATTTATTAATATTTCAGTAGTATGTAAATGTTTTTTAATTCGGATCTTTAGAAAATTGAATAATTGACATTAATTGACGATTGTAATAGGATAAAAGATTTGTTTCTGTTTAGATCTAAAGCGTACTCTTACCTTACTTAAAAGAAAAAAAGAAACAAAAAGGAAAAGAGATGAGTGGTCGATGAGGGAAAAAAAATGGTACTCTAGGATTCTGCGTTAGTATCGCAAAAGTAACGAGGAGCGAACGACGCGAACGACGTTACGGATTTCGCCGATCGGCTTAGCCTGAGCTACCGTGAGCCCCGTCACAGCTGTTCTACCGAAGCGGAAATTCCCTCTGTCCTTTGGAATCCCAGCCAGCGTAACGCGACGACGTCATTACTTATGCAAGCCCCACTTACAGTTCACCCTAAAAGCTACCCTAACTCTATCTCTATCTCTCTCTTACTCTGTCTCTTGTTCGAAGAAGAACGCGTTACGTTACATTCCCTAGAGCGAGTTTAAACCCCTCGTAGAAAGGAAGGAAGGAAGGAAGGAAGGAAGGAAACGTTCTCCTTCATTCTGAGATCCTTTTTACCAATCGTCCTTACGGACCACCATCGTGATTTCGTTCTTAACGAACGACCATCGCTAGCAGTTAACCATCCCGTTCCTATGAATTATTACTCTAATTAATTAGCGTTATTAACGTTTATCTACCTATTCCTTCATCCTACCATTCTATATTACTTGTTTCATCTTCTAACCGTTTACTAACCTTAACTCCTTACCTCTAACGAGTAGTTGTATCCAATATAACGAGTACCCATAATAAAGTGCGGTAGCTAAGGGATCGTCTGGCCGATTCATCGACTGCTTTTATCCGCTAACCGTGGAACGAAGGTAATTTTGTAATTTCCTGCTTATGGATGGATTACAACGGATTCACTAACCGGCAACTGCTCTATGCGTTCAATAGAATACGATCAGAGTTAACCGTGTGTATTGCCATTGCTCTAACGATCATTGAATAGCATCGATAACTTGTTGATCTTCGAACTCGTTTAGCCTACAATGATCCACCGAATTACTCCATCAAATTATAGACACGTGTACCGTGAAATATCTGAAATCCGGTATACTCTGCGAGTTGACTGATAAGAAAATCAAAATTACTAAACGCTTATGAATATACTTCAACATTTTAATCTATGGAATTGACTCAACGCTGAATAGAAAACCTGTTACTGAGAGAGAAGTTAAGAAATTTATATTATATAATTTCTTTTTACACAAATATCCACTAATACTGATTTACTATATTATTTTATTATTCGATATAGGTTTCTCAAGAGTCTGAAATTACTTTACGAGATCGTTAATAGCTTGCAATTGAATTAGTCAATACGTAATGTAACGGAGTTTAGTTACTTAAGGTAAAATATAAATATTCCCTGTGGATGGTATTTCTATATTCTCAACAATATCCAAAAGGTTCTTTTAATGTTCAGGTATATGAAAGGAAAAAAGAAAGAAGCAAAAACAAAAGAAAATAACTGGTATTAGTTCGTTGGGTAATCCCAAAGCAAAGAAAAATACGACCTATGTTGGTACGATAAAAAACCCTTGGACTATCGTTATTAAAAAAAAAAAGGAGGGAAAGAAAAAGAAGATATAATTTACATAAAGCCAGGAGAATCTCTGTAATAGTCCGGATAATTCCCAGGTCGATCGAGTAGGTACAAGGAAAGCTAAAGGAGGATTTCTCTTTGGAACTCTTTGTTCCCGTTACACGAGTACATTCCTCTTGTTTCTTTTCTCTTTGCTCTCCTAGTAGGTAGATATATATACACATATACATATATACACACCAAGAAGGAGGATCTGGAAGGTCCAGAGAAGAGGATAAACCGTAGAAGCAAAGAATCGTCCCTTAATGACTACGTCTGAAAACGATGGGGTCGCACGTTTTACGTGAGCCAACCATCCTTCCTTCCTTCTTTCCTTCCGTGCACGTGAAGTCTTAATTGGTCAAGCTCACGACACGTTTCTAAAATAGAAAACCATAAAGAAGAAGAAGAATAAGATGAAGATGAAGAAGATGAAGAAAAGAAAAGAAAATAATAGAGTAGAATAATGAAACATTGAGTGTTACCAAGATTTATCGGTGATGGGTCTTTTGTGAATTGGACAACAGAAGCATTTGATAGAAGGTTCGCGCTAGGTACGTAGCTTACTTGAATAATCTATGACTATCGGTGGTTGGCGTCGGTGAATCGACCGGAAGTAGGATATAATTAATTCACCACCAAAGAGAGAGAGAGAGAGAGAGAGCTGGAAATAGGAATGAGACTCTGCTTTGGCAGAGAGTCGATTTTGACAAGAAGAGAGAAGGACACATACCTAAACAGGTAGGGAGAGAGGGTGGAAGAGAACGGTATTCCTAGTAGCTATACTGTCTGATGAACAGATACTATCCCTGTCCCAACTATTCATCCCTCCATCGTCCTGTTGCTGCCGTAACGCTCCATCAATGATGTATTACACGAACCGAGTCTATATTACGAGTCTCTCGATACTACTCACTCTCCTCACTCCCCTTCTCTTTTCCCTCGGTTGTCTATATTTTCGATCTATCAATATATATATACACCTATCAATCTTCCTTACCCTCTGGTGTTGGGCATAAGCGTGCCAATTGTAAAATTAACAACGTATCGACGAGCGTAGTCAAATCGATGAAACGGTAAACGAAAACGGTTGTGCCTTGCTTGTGTTACATCTATCTATAGTCATACCCCTCAACCAACAGACAACGAAAAAATATACTACCCTCAATCGTTTAAACCCCCGTACACCACATACCTCCAACACTCCCCGAATATCCTCTCGATAAAAAGGTATTGATGTATTTTAATCGACTTTGCGTAGCAATCGTTTTCGACCTGGATCCCGTAGAAACGTTACGTGTAGCCCTTTTTATTTTATTGCTTGTTCTGCTTGTTTGTTTGTTCTTTTTTTATTTTTATTTTGTATGTTTGTTTGTTTCGTTGTTGTTGTTGTTGTTATTGTTGCTTTTTTCCTCCTTTTTCCTCTCCCCCATCCCCCTGATAAATGCTTGCTCGTCTCTCGATATCGAACGCGAATTCTGCAACGCGCGTTTTGTAAGCTTATCGCTAGCACGCTATTGGACCTGGTTACAATGGGACGATAAATTTCCAAACTTGCGACTAAGCATGATCGTTTATCACAAATTTCTAACGATAGATATCCCCCTACGATGTGATCTCTCCAGTCCTGTCGAAGAAAATTATTACGCCAACGATACGCATCTGTAACAAAAAAAAAAGAAAACTAAAATAAAATAACGCGCAAATCCCATGTAGGAGATGACAAATTTATCCATATTTGTGGATATAAATCAATATTTTAAAGTGCAACACACATACAACAATGCAACAAGCAAATTTTCTTCTTATCACATCTCTTTCATACGATATAACAATTATATTATAATTATACGATAACTCATGCTTGATTTGATATTAAGCAAAAGAAAAAAAAAAGGGAAAAAAACCTTGAAAGATCTTTCCACGTTTTATCTTCTCGTTTCACGATGAAAAAGGATTAGGTACCTCCGAGGAGCTCATTAACTCGGAAGCCAAGCTGCGAGGACGAAATTTCTGACTAACGCAAAGGGGAAACCCCAGGTCTGTATTCGAATAGAACGAACGGGAGAACTGATGGGAAAACTCCATCTGCAATAACGCACCTCTAATAGCGACAAAAGTTGCGTACCATTGTTTAACTTTGATAAAAGAAGATGACAGTGGAAAGAGAAAAAGGAGGAATAGTCTACTGGGATAGTCCTTGGAAAACGAGGAAGAAGAAGAAGAAGAAGAAGAAGAAGAAGAACGCAAGTTTTCAAGAGAAAAGGTGTAGACTAAAGAACGATGAGAAGAATGGTGGATAGGGGGAATGTGGGGATGTGGGAGGTGGAAGAGAAAGAGGATGAGGAAGTTAGCCCTCTAAGAGTTCTTTCTTTCCGGAGCGTCCTCTTTATACTGTCTTCTGCAGACACCAAGCCGCATGATTCATAGGAGCATGTTTCAAGAAGGGTTCCACGTCTTCCTCCCCCACCTTTACCACCTCCTATTATTTTTTTTCTCTCGATTCTCTCACTCCACCTGCCTCCTTTCTAGACATTACACTTAACTTTTCTTCGAAACTTAAAATACAAGGAGAATTTGTCGGTACTCGGGAAAAGATCTTGATCAATAAGAAACGAAAAGGAAAGAGAAAGAACGAAAGAATATTTTACGATACGGTAGTTCAGAGAGATGGGAAGAGGCAAGGAGAGGTAAATGAAAAATTCGTAAAAGTACCTCGCGAGTCCATGAATATTGCATCGCGAACAGTGGTCACTACTATCGGCCATACCAAAGAAAAAGAAAAAAAGGAAAAGGAAAGGGAGATAAAGTTTCTCCACATATCTCTCACTTTCTATCTTCGTTTCTCTTTTTATTTCTTTCTTCCCTTTCTTTCTTTCTTCCTTTACTTATTTCTCTCTCACTGAATTATTCTCGTCGTGTTCAATGCGACTGAAAGCGTCGTGGTTGTGTGGTTGTAGTCGTAGTCGTCGTCATCGTCGTCGTCGTCGTCGTCGTCATAGTCTTCGTTGTTGTTGTCGTCAGCGTCGCGTCGCGAGCATAGGCGCGGCTGTGATTTTATGGCTATCGTTTCTTCCGACGTGGATGTTCATGGGTTATTTAGCGGTTACGTATATAAACGTGAAACGCGTAAGAATTACTTTGAGAATGTATCTTTTTTCTACGATTTATTCGATGACTTTTTCATGGGATATATTGTCGGTATTTTTTCTTAAGTAAAATAATCAAAATCAAAGACCAAAATTACGTTATAATATAATATTTATATCACGTTGATTAAATAATCGCGTAACGTATTTATTCGTTTATGAAAATGACCGAAGAAAAATCCATGATAGTTTATCGTTTAGGTATTGTAACGATTGGAATCGTAACTACGTTTATAAAATCGATTTGTACGCATGGCTCATAATTTTATCGGTCCATGAACCGATGGTGGTGGTGGTGGTGGTGGTGGTATTGGTAACACCCACGAGCATACTTCGTTGTTTAATTTTCCGATCTCGATCGCATAATCCTCGCATATTTACAATCTGCACAGTAGAAAATTACATCGGCCCGGTGAAATCGGGCGTGAGAGAATACTACGATTCTTCCGTGACGCTCGTTATGCCCATGACGTTCTAACATAAATAAACTTCCGTATCATCGTCGAATTAATCCGGACATGCGTTGGATTTTAAATGGCATACCGTGGGGTAGAAAGAGAGATAGATACGACGTTTGATTAATTTAGTCATCGCTCGGTCGGAGATCTCTCCCTAACACGATGCAAACCTATATGCATACATACATACATACACATATCTCTAATTACAAACGAGAAAGATGGGTATACAAATTGGTCGATGCACATGTAACACGCGTGCATCGCGATGATATACCGTGAATGTACGCGGCGTTACTCTGCCAGTTAGTAGCACGATTACGCGTGCCATTTTGAATCACGTCCGGTTATCTTAATTCAAATTACGACCAACCGACCAAGCTTTTCCGGTATTAAATTTATACTCCACTTTCTCTCTCTCTCTCTTAATGAAACGTTCAGAACTAGCCTCGTATTCGTTATTATCTCTTTTTAACAGATTCGAGATATTCTGTTTATTCCTACATTTGATAAATAATACTTGCCAACGATTTCATTATTTCTATTTATATATTTTTTGTTTATTATAAAACACGATAAATAATTAATTATATTAAATGTATCGTCGAATATAAACGCAACGAGTTTTAGATCGGTTCGATCAAACCATCCGAGGAGATTTGAATCACATTCGGAGTTCGCGCTCGCGCTTATCAAATCAGGCTGACAGTCGACACCTACGTAGGTAGTAGCATGTAACGAGACGGTACGGCTCCGAGAGGAATTCAAGCGTCGCTATAGGTATCACCATTAATTCTGTTCAATCGCGATAAGCTAAAGTTAACGTGTGCCGACAGTCCCATGAGGCATTAGGGTCGCTTACACGTTGAACTTCGTGCGACGATACATCGCACGTTACCAGGAGTGAGAAAGATGAACTGAAGTAGGAAGACGAAGAGAAAGAGAAAGAGAGTGTATGAAAGAGAGAGAGAGAGAGAGATAGAATGACGTTAAATTAGCATGCCATGCAACATCGAAACTACTTGACTTATCGGTCCATAATTGACTTATTACGATACATTTCTAAATTACTGAGTAGTCGATAAGTAAAATACTTGACTCCTTCCCTCGTTTTCGAAGATCGTGCCAAAAGATCAAGAAATTAACTTCTCCCCCAATGGAATCCATTTACCTGTCCCATATGTGGAACTTTAGTAGTAAAACATATGAAAGTTTATCGGTGAAACCAAGATACTCTCTCTCTTTCTCTTTCTCTTTCTAAAGGTAAGAGATAACGTAAAGAATACTAACATGGAATGGATAAAAAGTTTATAAAAAGAAACGATCATAAAAGTATAAGTATAGGATGTTCGTATCGTAATGTAAAAACATTTCAAAGAAAGGAGGAAAAAAAAAAAGAAAATAAAAGAAAGAAAGAGGTCGTTGAGTTAACTCGTTCGATCGAGCGTCTAATGGAACCATCCTCGCCCGCGGTTAGAATCACCCGATCGGGGAGAAGAGGGGAAAGAGTAGAGGTAAGGGGGAGGTCCTCTTGAAAATAAACGGTTCCAGTCACTTTGAAGTCTCGGCTTGAAAATCTTTTACGTCTTTATTCGAACCGCGCACGTAGGAACTCATCATAGGTGTGTGTTTAACTAAATACATTCATGCATGCATAGAATACGCATACGTGCGTGTGTGTGTGTGTGTGAATCACCGTGAACGTCACGTAGTAAAAGATGAGGATGGGGGAGAGAAGGACGATTAAGCGGCCGCGTGCAGCAGGTCCTTGAGATTCTTTCGTAATCGTGGCTCGAAAAGTTGCGAGAAGAGGAGGCATTCGATGGGCCCCGGGGGGTCGACGGATTCCCGTCGACTCGGCTGCTTCACCGACAAACACGAAAGAGAAAAAAAAAAGAGAGAAAAGACGCCAAGAGAAATGGGGAAAAAGTCATCGAGTACTTTGTCTGTCTCTCTTTTTTCTTTTCTCTTTCTTTCTCATCAGCCATTAAAACTAATTTGCGTCAAATCGTATTGGAATACTCGGAATGAAGATAGAGAGATAGAAAATTTCAAGAGAAAGAAAGATGGAAGGAATAAGAAGAGGGTAGAATGTAAAAGAAGGAAATAAATAAAGAAAGAAATAAAGAAAGAGAAAGAGAGTTCGATGCATGGGGATGATGCAAAAGGCCTCCAGGGCCGGCGCCAGTACTCCATGGCACCCGCGGCATATGTACCACACGCGTAGTCTACGTGACTCTGGCAAATTGTACCAATTTGTAGCACCCCTCAACTAGCATTGCGACATTTCTTACACCCCTCTGAATCCCTTCTCAGCCTGCGGCCTATGTCACACTCTTTCTCTCTAATTCTGGTGTACTTACAAGTATATACACATAAGTATCTATGTATATATGTATGGTACTGCAATTGTGGGGTACGAGTTTGATCTATTCAGAGTACAGAAAAATAGAAATAAAGATTGTAAAGAAGAAGAAGAAGAAGAAGAAGACATAGACATAGACAGGAACGTAACGTCGTACGTCTTAATAGCGCCGTTATACGTGCACGAGGATATACGTTCAGTGAAGAAGTTCATGGTGGTGGCTCCTTGACGTAACGCTCTCGAACGGAAGTCTCTGTCTGCATGCAAATGAGAAACGCATCGGGCAAAGCGATAATAGACACGGTGGAAAATAAAAAGGCGCCTTTCTCGACATTTCGCACCTTCCAACTTCGAGGAATCCGATAGTTCTTTTTATATTTATTTTCTTTTCTTTTTTATATTCTTTTCTTTCTCCAACTTGGCGAGACGATAAAGGAAGATGATAGAGAGAAAGAGAGAGAGAAGAGGTTTTAGGTTGAAGATTGCTTTCAGACGGTATTACTTTTCCAGTTAAGTCTTCTTTCGAATTTTTAGTCATAGCAGAAAGAGTGAGAAAAATTTGTTGGTTTAAGCAGAAGAAACGAACGAACCTTGACGAAGAGTATCTTAATTAGTATACGTTGATATTCTCCTTCTCAATGTATAATCCAGGATAAGTTCGTGGAAAGGTATCATCGATTGGCAACGTATGCCAATTAATTATTCCATTCGTGTTACGCCTCGATTTCGAACTTGCCTTACCAAGTATTAAAAGAAAATCTACTTGGACGTTTAATGTATCTACTTTTTGTAAACGTTGTAACGTCAGGTAAGTAAGTAAGTATATATATATATTCGTTTACTCCAATTAACTTGATTATTATGTACTGTACGAAGTTAATTACGAAGGATAGATCGGCACGATCTATCGAGAACGGATTTTAAGAAGAAACCTATGATAGAGTCTTCGCAGGAAGCTGTAGATTAAAATTATGGTCATTAATGATCGCGCTGTGATGCATAATTTTTAACCGTTAGTTTAGGAGTCGAGATATCAAACCGAACAACGTGATTACCAATCATTCTCATAGATAGAAATGGTAAAGATTGGTGGTAAAAGTAAAAGAAAGTAATATAAAGAAAAGAGTTAGGCGCGAGAAAATTGATATGCCGATAGAGAAGTGTGCAACTCGCCAGTTATTGTCATCTATGGTTGTTACTCCTACGTGATTTGTATTTTAATAATAAAAAGAAATAGAGAGAGAAAGAGAAGAGATTAAAAAACATCTTCGTGTAAGTCCATTGTCGACTAGGAACAAAATTAAATAGTAAAATAATAAAAACTAATAGAAAATCAACGTAGAGTATATAAAATAAAAAACATCTTATCAATATTCACGGTTGCGTTATGGTGAATAAAAAATATGTCTTCTTATAAATCGGTTTCTCTGATTTTATGACTTTAACGAATCGTAAAACAAATTGTTTTTCTTGTTCTCTGTTTCTTAATATCTTATCTCATATAAACATCCACGTTCGACTAATAAAACGCATGTGACTATATATACATACTTTTTTAATTCGTGTTACTCGTAAACGATGAAATATTGAAAGGAGAAGCGACAGAGATGTAAACGATCGGATACAATTTCTTGATTTTTATTAAAGTTTGTTTCATTTTTATTATACCTTCCTTACCAACCAACCAACCAACCAACCAACCAACCAACCGACCATACCTTTATACAAGCCTATCTTATTCACGTATATAAGTATCTAGATACCTGTAACTTTAAGTCGTCTTAGAATTAAAAAGAAATAAAAAAGAGAAAGAGAGAAAGAAAAAGCAGCAGGCGTTCGAGCGTGGAAATGCTCGAGCATCGCTCACGACCACGACGACGGTTCTTATATTTTTAACCGTCCCTTCAAGATTCGTGTCATTATCCATAAGCATACCACCAATTACGACTACAATTTTCTTTCTCTCTTTCTCACATACACATGTACATACGTACTTAGACAACTCGGTATAGCTTACACACGAACGGTTAATTTCTTTAGTCACTTGCGCACACATTAGTGAACCACTCTTACTGTTTCTCTAATGCCAGATATGTAAATGTAACTATACGTACTTGCATTTAAACATATATGTGCGTATTCTCACCAATGAGTAAAACGAAATAAAACTAAAGAGAAAATGAAAAAGAACAAAAAAGGATAAGTCGTTCGCGGCGAGTTAAGATTCGCACAAAAACCGCATGCTTAAGGATTAAAATCTAGATTCTAATTGCCCAGCCGATAATTGCAATGCACCAATAGCGTTCTCTCTTTCTTTCTCTTTTGAAAGAGAATCTTCGACAGTATGGCGCGAATATCCGCGAGAGAAGTGGCTATTAAAGAGATTACTTTTATCCGAGAGTGAGACAACGCTCGTTTTCATTCTTTCTTTCTTTCTTTCTATTTTTTATTCCTCTCTTTCTTTCGTTTTCAACGTATTCGTGCTTTTAAGTTTTCAATGGTTAAAGAGGTTGAAACACTAAAGATACGTTTCATGGGATTCCGCTAAGCGTACTCCCAGAGATTTGATTTCATCGCGGTTTATTTCACTGGATTAAATTGTCTGTAGATTTTCACTAAATACTTTTATAACGATTAAGGAAAAATACAATTAAAAATTATCTTTCATAATCCTTTTGTATTTAGGTATTGTGTGTTGAATATAAGAACAACAAATTAGTTCAAAGATTTTCATTAGAATTACTACGAAAAAGATATCATTTGTCTTCGTTGAAATTTTAATATTAAAACAATCGTTACATTATATTTCTAATTAATAATTAATTCTAGTTTTTCTTTTTGTAAATAAAATCAACAAATTTCATTAAAAAGAATACATGAAAGTAATCTAGTATTTGATGATTATAGTCACCGATAGGATACAGTAAGCATGGTATAGTGGTGACTATAGTAACCGGTAGTATCGATAACGTTAAATCTCAGAGAGATTATTCATGAAAAATACGTGCATTTTAGTTTAATCCAAGGTAATCTCGTACAAAGTAATAACCATAGAGAGACAAAGATAGAAAAAAGGGTGGGGGAAAAAAAGAGAAAGAGAGACCAAACTAGAGGTTGTATTTCCTGTCTTGCAATCACGGGGTGGGTGAGGTAGGGGGGACTTCATTTAAATATTTTTTTATTTTTTTATGCTAGACGACATAGCGGAAAATAGTTGAACCAAAGAGAAAGAGGATAGAGAAAATAGAAGGGAAAGAGGGGAGTGAACGAGAGAGAGAAAAGAAAAAAAAAAGGAAAGAAGAGCAATACACTAATGCGCGTCCCTCCCATAACACCATGGTCGTTATTTAAATCATATAGGAGAGAATTTGCGCCTCGTTCCCTTTAGTTTTTCGCGAAACGATTTCGTATCGTCATGGATACGCGGAGGAAAACGAGACGACGACGACGACGACGACGTGGTTGTGCGTGTGGGAGACGAGGCTATTCCATTTCTTCTCAGCAATTTCCAATAAATCTTTTGTTCGCGAGACACGCGCTTTCGTATCTAGGAGAGTTCCCGTACCAAAAGAGAGATAGAAAGAGATAGAAAAGGACCGGGAAGAGATTGCATCTCGACATCCCGCTGAGAGAAGGGAGATTTAGATTCCCCTAACCGAAAATTTGTGCCGGCCAGCCGTGGCGCGTTCTCTACTGGCACCACCCACCCCATAGGCATTATATTTTCATTTGGAAGCGCAAATTTCGAAATCGAGACGAGAGACTAGGACACGACGTGGAGGAGAAGCATTATCGTCCCTGAATAATACGTAAGTAATGACCGCTAACCTCGTGATTTCGTACCCTCTAATTCTTAGTAAGTGAATTAACGTTGTTAGAAGAAAACTGGGATTTATTCAATTAACAATTCATCCCCTTGATTACGATGATCGATATGGGTTTTGTGTTTTATATTAAAATTAACTACCCTTGTTTAAATATTATCCATGGTATTTTATATTATTAACGATTATATATAACTTGGATTATATATTTCTGTATCAGATCAAACATATGGGAATTAATGTAATTTTTCTTATAGATGATCTTTTTTTATGTGTATACTCACGTACGAAATTACAGGTGTAAATTAGTCAATCGATAAATCGACACAATCGAAACGAATAAGCAGCGATCGCGAATAAAAAGAAGAAAAAATACAATTCGTTCGGATTAAACTTCCCAACGAATCGATAAAATCTCCCTCCACACCTTTTTCTCTTCCTCCTTCTCTCATTTCGTAGTAATCGAGTCCCACGTCGTATCGACGTAAATATCTCGATCGGGTTTCATTCGCGACGAGAATTCGAGAATTTCACGAACACCGGATTTAATTTCGTTTTCGATTCTCGCGATCGAACGTTATCATCGCATGATTATTATGCGAATTTCCGTCTCCCGAATACTCTCGTCCTCGTTTTAGTTCATTTCATTAGTCCAACGAATCCCGTACTCTCTCTCTCGTTTCGTATATTGCGACGATATCATTCGAACAATTCATGAGTGTGCTCATTGAACTATGAATCTTTTACTATACTACTATTCTACGCTTTCTTCATTTCAAATATCGCAAGAGTAAACGATGAATCTTTTAAATGGTATTTAATTCGAAAATAAAACGTAATGATCATTGACAAAAGGTATAGTTAGTATGAATGTTGTAATGAGTGAAATAAATTATAGGCGTGTATGAAAATGAATGTACGAACGTACGAACGAATGAACGAAGAGAAAGATAGATATATATATGTATATACACATATATATATATTTTCGTTCCGCATGAAATTCCATGAAAATCGATCTATCGAAAGTACCCGCATATTAATTGTTATCGAGCCGACAGGAGCGAATTATATTAGCGTGATAATCGATCCTACCTATAGAATAGAAGCTAATTTGTGTAACGGGCTATTAATACGTCGACGAAGGTAACTATTCAGAGATTTATGTTTTAATCCACGATGTTTAATTCGAACGAAAACTATTCCATACATTTCCTTCCTTTTGTTATTACTAACATTATCGTCATTGCCATCATTTTTTTATTCGTAATAATTCTCTTTTTTAATTTTCACCAATCGCAAAAATCCATTTTACTTTTTATCTGATTGTATCCAATCGAAGGAAAGCAATTGAACGTGTATCATTTTAAGGGAGAGGATATCTTCGGGGAAATAAAAAATATTAGGGAAACCCTCTCAATTCTTTTCACTTTCCGTGCTTTAAATTTTAAGGAGGAAAGGACTAAGAGTATATTTTCGGTGAGTGACGAAATAAACAGGGCGCGAATAATAAGAATTCTTTCTCGTGCTAGAAAATGACAAAGTTTTCAGATATTGTATATAAATTCTGAGAAAAAAAAAACAACTCGGAAACCATGGCGTCACACAGTGGGATACATGTTTCCCTTTTCTCCCTTAACTCGTACTATCGTAACGTCTATGAGACCAAAGTTTTCTTGCAATTTGCAACACGATGGCAGCCAAAAGGGAAGAAAGACACGAGGTAGAAAGAAACGGAGAAACTGAAGGGGAAGAGAAAAATATAAAATAAAATATAAAAGATGAAATAAAAAAAAGAAAAAATTAAAAATAGGAAAGAGGAAAACGGCTTTATTATGCTCCGGAACATAAACCCTCCTTCTTCCTCGAAAGGACCAGGAGTGCTCGTCTATGAAAGAAAAAAAGAGAAAAAGAGAAAAAGAGAGACAGAGAGAGAAGGAACGAAAGTTTGAACGTTAAGAAACTCATAATCAGAGTGGAACTACCGGATGCAGTTAGAGTAGCGGCAAGACAAACACAAGCACGAATAAGGACCGCGATTAAATTTACGGCTATGCTAGCTTATATTCCGCGCCTTTTAAAATCGCCAACTTTCATAATGTCCTCCACCTCTTCATCCTCCTTCTTCTCCTTTTCTTCACCACCGTTTCCCAGTTGTGTATCTTCGACGAACTAAAGGTAATCTCAAACTTTAGACTAGACTTCGACGAAGAAGATCTACCGAACGATCGAAAAGCTATTTTAATGATCTCTCATGAAATTCGAAAAAGTCTTATTTTCGCCAAGGAACGAGTACTTGATGAAAAAAGAAAAAATATATTTTAAGGGAGAAAGAAGAAAGAGAAAGGAGAAAGAGAAAAGTAGTTACTTGAAAAATCGATCCCGTTAGTAAAGAAATTTTATCTCGTTTATAGTTGAAGTACGGACGTATTTATACGAATATTTTTCAATCCACCTCAGTTACCCCTCTGATCAAAACAGGATTAACTTAAATTTTAAAATATTCTTTTTTTCCTCAACTTTAATACCGAAGTACTTCAAATAAAATTAATCATAAACGCGCGATATTAACTATTGATTAAATTTTTCAGAGTTAATCGCAGCTCGTTAAAAGAAACAAAACAAAATCTTCAATATCCTTTCCTTCTCTTTCAATTATAGTAAAAAATATCGTGAAATACGTCTTCCTCCATTTGAGTCGTACAAAATATTCGCAGTAAGCAAATTAAGTGGTCTAATCCATTAGCGAAGAAGAGAGAAATAAAGGGAAGATGAATGGTAGACAGATATTCCAATGAGAGTAAGTCTAGTCTAACTTGGAAGATAACTGGACATGACTCTGTAAGGTTGAATGCAGTTAAATGGTCAGCATCCTGTGTCACGTTTCAAGTCGAATATGACAGCGATCATCCAGACTCTTGCAAGGACTAATAGTACGATTGTTTTCTCCCCTCTAAATCCCGTTTGCCGTTCAGCTAGCTAGCTCGTCATCGACATAGTCATCATAGTGTTCGTGACAGTCACTCTAATGGTTCGCACTTCGTCGCGCGATTCAAACGACAATGGAAGCCTGTTAAAATGGCCATGGCGGGTGGAACACACCCCCTACACCTACACTTACACTTACACACAAACACACATACGTATACATTGTCGAGAGACACTGTACAGTTCCTGTAAACGAGAGGAAAAGAGAAAGAAATAATCGAAGAAGATCGTGGAAGAAAAGGAGAGAGTGAGAGAGGGTGAAAACAATTCGAAGTGAACGTGGCAGAAGCTTTTACCGAATGGTGGAGGAGGATGAGGAAGATGAGAAGAGGAGAGGAGAGGAGAGATACAGAAGTAGAAAAAGACACGAGAGAAACGAGCGCAGGAAAGGCAAGAAAGAGATGTTCTGAAGAGGATGAGAGTTACACCTATATTGTCGGCATTATTCTTTCAAGGGGCTTACAAACCGGCGCCTTCATCCTCCCGCTTTTATGCCCTCACCACTTGACGTCGAATAGAAATACACGCGTCTCGATTGCAAGGGATAAAGCGTTAGCTGGTTACCGATCGATCCAATAATTCCAAAGATCGAAACTCTCCAAAAAGCTATCGTCGTTCTTCAAAATGATCATTTTTCTAAACATACTAGACTTTTCTTTTTATCCAGTACTTTACATTAACGGAATCAACCCTAACGATCTTGATTTTGATAATTTGATTCTCATAGAAATTGATATATTAAAAGAATGATTTATATTTGTTATCAAGATAAATGAACAAATTTCAAATGATTCTAATTATTTGATCAATGATTTTGACAATTTCAATGTTGACTCCTATGACAAGGTACCTTAATTTATAGCTTCATAGACATTTCACTATTCTCTTTTTTCCCCCTTATTAGATACTATGTTTGAAGAGATAAACTAGTGCAGCCAATTTCGTTATTCCAGAATTGACGATCCCGGTAGTTAGCTAGCTTTATCGCTTATAACCAAACGGAGATATCGATTAATCCGTTAAACGCTTCTTCGTTGAAACTTCGATTTCGTCGGAGTGCCGATAATGACTCCTGGGGAAGCTCGTTTCCTGATTCCTAAGCTCTTACAACTTATCTTCGAGCAGGAGTTTGGTGGAAAAGAGCAAAAGAAAGAGAGAGAGAAGGGTAGAAAGGGATGATGAGAGAGAGAAGGGTAGAAAGGGATGATGAGAGAGAGAAAGAGAGATCAGTTCAGGGAATCACAGAGTCAGACAGGCAGTCAAGGCCTGGCTTCTGCCAGTTGCGGAGATTAATCGATGCAGTGCCAAGATTCCTCGTCCTCGTCCTCGTCCTCGTCGTCGTCTTCGTCGTTTCGGTTTTATCGTTCCAAGTACTATAACGTATACGCTTGATGCTTCCGTTCGAACGCTTTGTCAAGGAGAAGTTTGGCAGCTACGGTAGATCCCTCTCACTTTCTCATACCGCTTACTTCACTTCCTTCACTACACCCGGAAATGGAATATCGTCGATCCAGCACCTCGCGTCAGCCAGGAAACTTTTCCTACTTTCTAGCCAACTGTTAACGATTGCTTTGCACTTCCGTTCTAACGTTGAAACGCGAAATTCGTCTAGCGTCAATCTTTTTGATATGGGGGGAACCGTTTGTCAGGTCTTTAAAGAAAAATCATCCTTGTAAATCGTGACTAAAATATTCGATCGTAATTTGAACGAAATTATATTTTGTAGAAAATGTTTAAACTCGATGTCCTTGAAGGTGACTTTTGTTTTTTAAGACTTACATAATAATTGAGAAAGATCATTAAGGTTTATCCTTTATTAAAACGAATTCTCCCTTTTGCAAACACGTAGAAACGCCTCCGTGTAGGAGTTAACAATTACGTTGCTGATTCACGAATCCCAGGGAACTCTTTGGAAAGAACGAAGTATCTCTTTCTCCAGCACGGGTAATTAAATCCTTTCCGTCGAGCAAGGTTACCTCCGAGCTCTTCTCAGTTCCCTACCGGCGGCGCGCAGGAAACTGCCGACCGAAGTAGAAACTCTCTCTATTTTTCTCTCTCCCTCTCTATCTATCTATCTTTCTCTTTCCTTCTTTCTTTCCCTACCATTTTCCCATTTCTTTTCGCGTCGTTCTCGGTAAGGTACCGAGGCGATGATTTTATTGAATGAAAAGGAACACTTTCTGTCGCTAAATCACGCCGCGGGTAGTCCGACCGTTCCGCTGCCGGAAAGGGTCTCATAACTTTACGCACCCAACCACCCTCTCTCCCCTTTACACCCCTCGTATTCTATCCACGAGACCTAAAGCTACGGACTCGACCGTTCCATTTTCTCAACGCCGGAACAACCGGCCACGTGAAATATTAACCTCCGCGGTATTCCGGATGCCGTCTGTGAAAAAAGAATAAAATGAGGAAACGAAAAAAATAGATAAAGGGAAAGAGAGAAAGAGAAAACTCTTGTCTTCGAACTACGTTCATAAACGCTGTGTTGTCGTACATACGTTCCTTCCTATCTCATCCCTCGAGGCACTAGACGTATCGCATTTTTTGACGATATAATAAAAGAAAATTTTATTAACATTCCTTCACGCAGCCGACGAGCACCCGTTACAGCAATAACCGGAATAATAAATTCCTTAGAACCGAGCTATTTTGTATCTACCGTCGCGGAAAAGTTCGCCCGTAGGTATTCACCAGCGTGGAAATTCGTATTTGTAACTATCTCTCTTTTTCACTCGTTTGAAGAAAAGAACGTAACGACATAGATGACATTCCGCAGAGTGCATAGAGTGCATCTACCAACTGACTCTCTACCTGCAACTTCGAAAATGGTACAATAAATTTCTAAATTCGACTCTGACGAGTTTCAGAAATATTCATCGTTTATCTACCATGACGGGAAATAGTTGAGTTTACAAGTTATATTATTTTTCTCCGAGAAAAACTGAATTGCAAAGCGAGTCTATGTTATCTTTTTCCCACTCTCACTCTATTTTATTTCGTTAAATTTCCTTTTTCGTTTCTAGTACTCTACCAGGAAAGTCCTAACACACGTGAAAAGGAAAACTTTAAATTCGAACGGAAGGAATGGGAATTGTACTGGCAAAGGTGTATCCGTTTGACCTTAGAAACCATACGAGCATAAACCTGCCAAAATTTCCATCGTGCTTGACGGTGCGAGCGTACAAAGTTGCCGATGTCTCTGATAAAGTATAGTACAGTAACCGGAATCTACGGTGTTTGATGTGAGCGAAGGGAAGTCGAATGGAATTATCAGGCGTGAATTTCCACTGTACGACATCACGCTCATCGAAATATGGCATCCGCCTCCGGTTTTGCGGAACCCACGGGCTACTCTCTCTCTCTCCCTTTCTGCAATGCTCGTAAACGTGATGGTTCAGGTCAAGCTCCAATTAAATTTGCCCGACGAAACTCAAGAGAAGCATAGAGAGAGAGATAGAGAGAGAGAGAAAGTGAGTGAGATAGAATAAGTGTGAAATGTAGGTACATACACATACAAAGAGAGAAGGAGAGAGAGTAACGTGCTTCCGAACGATGTTGCACGTTGTTCGAAGCTGCCAAGAGGATTGTGTCCGCCGCGGGCCTCGCAAATAAGGTTAGTTAGCGGCAACGCGTGTATAATTGGGACTCCAACGGCGTCAACAACGCGGCCGCATACATCCCACGGCCAAGTTATAATGAACGACCTGAGAGAGGGACAGAACCAGAGAGAAAGAGAGACAGGAGCTAGAAGCAAGCAAGCAAGCAAGGAAGAAAGGAAGGAAGGAAGGAAGGAAGGAAGGAACACCTTGTAGTCTGTGGTTGAAATGGGGTGAGGAAGAGACTTGTAAACTCGCGTGCGCACCCAGCCCGGCGTCGGGACGCTTCACCTCGACGTTAGCGTCTCGCGATCGTTTTCCTAACGCCTCTCTTGCGCACGCTCACCATAATCGGCCAACTTTATCAAACTTTGCTAAACTACTTTCTCTCTCTCTCTTTCTTTCTGTCTATCCCTTTCTCTCTGTTGTACACACTCCCGAACACTTTCTCGGTTACCTCGAGGATTTCCTAGGCACCTTGCGACCGTGTGGAAAGAGAGAAATGGTTGTTGGAGTAGTATGAGTAAGTAAGTGAGTAAAAGAGAAAGAGAGAATGAGGAGAGAATACAGTCCCGGCAATTACGCGATAAAGTGCCGCGCGTTTATAGCGCCGTCGACTACACCGGCGTTCGTGACTCGAATGATAATCAATTCTTGGCCTACGGCTCCGATCTCTAATGCGAGAAACAGAAAGAGAGAGAGAAGGAATGACGAGTGAACCGTGCTCGAGACTCGATTTCCGATGAGTTAGGTAATTCTTTAAGCGAGATCGATCATAATCGAATAAAACCATCGCTCGATTTTTCCATAATCAAATTTGATAAATACATTACTAACAGATACTTTTCTTCTCGTTTTTTTTTTTTTAATTTTATATAAGAATAGACCTATGTTAGCAGATACGTTTTTATCAATTCCAAAGTTTCGTATCATCTTCGATCGAGTGCTAGTATCTTCGTGAAGAATGAAAAGAAAAAATAGAGAGAGAGAGAGAGAAGATATTGTAGAAAGGGAATCTTGAGAATGAAGTTCGCTTTATTTCACGGACATCTTTGGCGAAAGTGAAAGAAGGGTGAGATATCGGATAAAGAAGAAAGACAGAGAGAGAGGGAAACAAAAAAGAAAAAAAAGATGCTAAGGGCGATGAAAGTACTGCCTCTCGAGACTGGATTGACACTTTAATGAAGGAGAAAGACTTTCGGTCCTGTATCGATTGTCGCGAAAGTGAAAGCACATTGCGGAAGGTGTAGAAAATAAATAAAGTAAAAATGAAAGAAAGAAAGGAAAAAGGTTCGCTCGATTTCTTACCGAAAGGAATCAAAGAAACAAAGACAGAGTAGAAGAAGGGCGATAATTTCGAGTGCTGTAGCGCGTAATTGTCTTCGTTTCGGTTTGATCTCCACGAAGGAGAAGGACGAAGAGGTGGAGAAAAATCAAGAATAGGAAGAAGAGAAAGAAGAACTAAGAAGCAAAGACCCAAGCTGTAAATGGAAGGCAGGATAAGCTCAAGGAACTACCTTATTACTCGGGATCGGTTTTTACGGGAAACACTCGACTTCAACTGGAGGGAATTGTTTCACGCCTCGATGGGATTACTCCTACTATTCCTACTATTCCTACTATTGCTACTATTCCTACCTCCTTCTCCCCCTCATCGTTTTACTTCTACTCCTACTCGTCTTCTTTCCTCCCACTCAACATGCCAGATAATTTATCAAATTGAACATTTTTCTACACGTTCAAGATCCTCGCCCAAATTAGACTTTGATGTAATAATTACTATTGAATTTTCTCTCGTTAACCTTTACTAAGTCAATCCTTTTTTAGGGTCTAGAATGAAATGACGTTACTTGATTAATAGTTTGTACGATAAATACGTTGTTGCCTCTTTGTACAAAATGTAGTTTCTTAATGTAAAAAAATACAAGAAATACAAAGATCCAAATTGATCGTCTCGTAATGATTTGAAATATCGTTTCTATTCTTGAAATAAACATTGAAATATAACTTATATCGTTAGTCTTGAAAAGAATAATTAAAATTTCATTAATCACAATTTATTGCTGAAAAATCTAATCGGAAAAAGAGAAAGAGAGGATAAAAAGATGTAATGGATACAAATTTTATCAACAAATTTCCAATTGTAAAGGGTAATCTTGTTTAGCTCGTCTTAAAAAAATAATAATAAAAAAAACAGAAAAAGGAAAGAGGTAAGAAAGTAGAGGATAAAATAAAATCTATAAAAAGGAGATAAAATGTAAGAAGTAGCGAAAAGGATAACGTTAGGCGTTAAAGGTTTTAGCCTTTAGAAGAAGAAAGTCTGTGGTAGTCGGTGGTAGTCTGTGGTGTTAGCGCATCGATGGCGTAAGTACCTGGCGCTTTCCGTCGTCGGTTGGGGATTCTCGTGAAGGAAAATACCTTTGGTTTGTTCCATCGTGCACAATGCTCTCGCGATTCGTCGTCATTCGGCTCAGGGCTTAGCTTTTAAGCTTCCTTACGTACGACGGTCTTAACGCGAGGCGCGTTCATCCGAAATCCTTTTCTGTAGAGCCGCACTCGTAGACTCGAGTGAGCGTTTCTCGAGAGGATTGTGGCTTTTCTCCTCTCTTCGTTCCCTCTCTCTCTCTTTCTCTTTCTATCTCTCTTTCACGTACATGCTCTTTCTCGTCGGTCCTCCAGGTTCCACTCGAAGAAGGCTAGGGTCTCTTCCACTCTCAGCTAGAAATAAAGAAAGAAAGAGATGCCTAGATGAGAAAGAGAGAAAGAGAGAGGGGTGGAAGAGAGATAAAAATTCACTTTGCCAGCTGAGTCACACATGCGAGTAGTTTCAGTGCTAGCGTACGTTCCCTTTCTACCTACTACTCTTACTCGTACCGTGTTTACCAGAGAGTTCGAACGACTAGAGAACGACTTCGCGAATCGTTGAGATAGAGACAGAAATAAAGAGATCGAAAGAGAAAGAGAAAATCGAAACACTCTTTGCCATTTCGAAACCACCACTTCTCGTAGCGAGAAGTCAGAATATTTCTCTCCCCTGTACCTCTCTTCCTCTTTGGTATCTGCTCATCTCGAAGCATTCGTTGTACCATCTCAAAGCCGAATGGTCCAAGAAGAAAAAGAAAAAGAGGAAGAAGAAGGAAGAACTGTAGATATTTTAGATATCGACGAAACGCCCTCGTCAAAAGAGAACGAAGAATCTCTGCGAGTTGAGAAGGCAAGGATAAAGAGAGGCTATACCATTGAATGCTTTTTCAAAGAGAAACGAAAGAAACGCGTAAGCGAGGATTACGCGGCTTTCCTTCCTACCACTAGTAGCTCCTCTTCATCCAACTTACAAAAGTGGAAGTATGTCGGGCACGAGTCTATTGGTTTCTTCACGAAGCTTTCAATACTGAATCCTTCAAGAAAATAAGAAAAAAAGAGGGAAAAAGATAAAAAGAAAGAAAAAAAATGAATGAATGAATGAATGAAAGAAATAAAGGAAGAAAGAAATCAACAAGGGTTCGAAGATCTCGATGTCAAAGCAACCCAACCCCAATCTTCTCGATCGATTAAATCAGATAACTTTATTCAAACGATTTCTCTTCCTCTCTCTCTTCATCTTCGATAAATCACTTATTTCAATCTTTAAATCAAATAAAATTTATTCCTATCACCAAGAAAATGTTCGGTTTTGCGCCTAGTTCTTCACGAATATACAAATGGATAGTAGACGGGACAAAAAATCGGGAAACTCTTTTTAAAAAAGAAATAGAATAAAAAACGATCGGGGAGAATAAAATAGAAGTAAATCTGGGATATGCCTGGTGCTGTTGCTGCTGCTTCTGCGAGTCGATTCGTTCGTAAAAATCGCGATGCTTGCAAAAAGATTTCTCTGCCGGGTCGACATGGATGAGAATCCGGGCAATCGAGTTGGTAAAGTCGACCGATGAGGTGGGGAGGTGGTTGTGGAAAGAGGGATGGACTGGAGAATAAAAAAAAAATGAAAGGAAAAGAAAAAGAAAGAGAAAAGGGAAAAGTAAAAAGGATAGAAACCAGCAGCAGTAGAAGATGAAGAAGAAGAAGAAGAAGAAGAAGAAGAAGAAGAAGAAGGAGTTGAAAAGGGGAAAAGGATAGATCGAGTGCTCGTCCTCTTCAAAGCCCTCTCTCGCGGATTTCAATCCGATAGGTACTCTCTTCTATCCTTCTTTCTCTTTCTATCAGCAAGCGGATAGGAGATGTCGTCGAAGCGATTTGTAAGCTGATTTTAATGTCGCGTTTACAGAGCCCCGTAGGGGACTCGAAGTCATCCTTCTCTGTACCCTTCTCCCTTCTACTTCCTCCTATCCTTCAATCCTTCGATCCTTCTCTTCTCTTCTTCCTCTCCCTGCTCCACCCCTCCACATCATCTCTTTTCTTCTCCTCGATCCACCACGTCGGCGAATTTCTGCCTGAGGGTCGCGCCGGTTCGTGGTATGTTTCGTGCAAACGACGAAAGCCCTCGTCGCGTCTCGAGTTGCAAGCCACACTGTGTTCCCTTTTACCTTCGGTCTTCGTATCGTCTCATAGTTATGAGTCAATTCTCTATCTTTATCTCTCTCTCTCTTTCTCTCTATCTCAATTTTTCTTTCTCTCTTTATCCGTCTTTTCTTTCTTCTAAGCTTTATACACTTTCGTTGTTTTTAGATAATAAATCACGTTTCGGTCTTTTCCGGATACGCTTGGCTTACTCACAGATAAGTTCACCCCAAAGGTCATTAAGGGTCATTAAGGCGGTGCTAATGAATGCAAGCCACAGAATTGATTTCTTCTACCAGGAAAAAGGTTCTCTTACATTTCCCCTTTTCTTTCTTCTTTACCACCGTGTCAAATCACTATGCTGAATCGTTCGATCCTTTGGGTTCCTCTCCTTTATCTTCTTTCTTTAACGCACACGAGAGAGATATATGCATTTAATGGTATGGGTGGGATGAATCAAGTTGAAAGCTTTCGCAGAGCAGATAGTATTTCGACAATATGAAAGAGAAAGAGAGAGAGAGAGAGAGGTAGCATGAGCCGTATTAGAATCTAATTTTCCTATTATCCACGAACACGTCTATCTCTGTGACTTGTTTACGAGGTCCGAGTCGATAAAGGCCCACCACCGCGATTGCCATTCAAAGTCCAAAGCGTTTGAAAAGCCGCAGACCACATTTAACGGACGGCACACGGCGTTGAACTTTCGATGATCCGCACTTTTAATAGCGTACCATCATGGCCGTTCGTTCTATGGGTGGATCGGTACGGTCTGGTCGGTCGGTCGGTCGGTCTGTTACTGCTACGTTATTCAGTAAAGTACTAACGGATCTATTACAGCACGGAAATAACTTACATTACGTGGTCTGTTCATTTATATTATCCTATATCCATATCCCCTACTCTAAACCCACCCATCCCTAAACTCCTCCACCTCCTCTTTTACTTGCCTTGATTAAAATTACACGTATAGTAGAGTGTTAACGTTGAAACTGCTTTTGAAGCGTGTTGTCTACGTTCTTTACCAATTTCATTAGGTGTCATGTGAAACGTGTAAAACTAGAACAACCATCGAACGTGATTAAACTACCATCGAATTGCCCTTTACAGATATAAGGGTGGACATAGAGTGTAGGGAACTATGTTAGTTTGACTCACCTAACAAAGGCCAATAAGCGATAATAAGGTACATCAGAAAATAAGAGAGAGAGAATGAGTGTGAGTGAGAAGGCGTTTGGGTGTAAAGGGTGGGAGTCACGAGTTACGAGAACGTTGGAATGTCAACGATGTAAAGTGCCTTCGATTTTCTTCCCCCCGTGGTGTTCAAACTCAGTAAACCTTCTCATAACTATCAGGAGAACGATCGCACAGGGTGTTTTACGAAATAACGCGGCAAGCGAATACGCGTGCTCCGCTTCGAGAGACAAACTCGTTGGTCTTTAAAGGTCGCCATTCTCGTAAATCTTTATTGGTTTCCATGGTGGAACAGACGATGCTCTAACGCAACCACGATTTTCACGATCCGCAAAGCTCATATAAAGTTCTTCGAAAAGGGCGATTCTTAGGCTTACGCCTTAGGGGGTGTCCGCTAAGAGATTGAGAAAACTCTGATGAAGAAGATACCAAAGGAAACAAACGTCTAATCGTAAATTGCGAATGTTCCTTCATTTCGCGATATATTTTCTCAATGAATTTAATATTATACGAGTATAGATTTAGAATTTATTAAAAGCTATGTATCTTTTTGTAACATTTATCTTTTTTCTAATTTAGAAATGCCGTTGTAATTGGTTGAAATTCTTGAAACGTTAATAAACGTCATTTTGATAATACTCGCGATTTTTACAATCGCACGATATTCTATCTTCTATTCCTTTTACTTGCTTTCTTTCTTTCTTTATTTTTTTTTTCCTTCTTCTTCTTCTTCTTTCTCACCCACCAACGATAATTCTCTCGTCTCATGGTCGTTTGTTACCACGACGACGGGTCAACCTTGCGAGAGTTCGCGTACGAAGAAATGCGACACGACGTGTTCGCGTTGAAACGCACGTCAGAAGGACGCTTTGCAGATATTAAAAATCTCGTCGCTATTAATCACTCACTACTTCGCTCACTCTGATGCTCCTTAAAAGAAAAACAAGAGCAAGTTATAATACCAAGCATGAAAACTTATATTTAACTCGAATTACGGGGTTAAACAACCGCACTTTTTGATCTCCAACTTTAAATGGTATCGTCTTCTAATCTCGGTAACTCGATAAAACCGTCATCTTATTTTTTTTCCCTTTGATTACGACATATACATATTTTATATTTCAATATTTTATAGTCAAAGGAGAGATTCGTTAATAATTTTATTTATCCTGAAACATTTATAAACGATCAATTATATCGCGTAAAAACAAATTTGATTTTCCAAACAAGGTACGATTCAAAAACCGTTTTCAGCTTAATTTGACAGTTATTCAATTACAGCTATCTACGATCTCTCGCAAAGTCGCAAACGAAGAACAGGAATAAGGGAGGAAGATCGCAAAAGAGGTTTATTTCTTTTACATGAGAGAAAGAAGGAGGAAGGGGGAGAGGGAGGAAGTGAGGGGTTGAAAGAAGTTAAATTGGCCTTTCCACGATCGTTCGCCGTGCTTGCTTGGCCACCTCTTTTTCCTACTTTCTGTCACCCTTCGTCTTTTTCCTTTCGAGAAAACGTGATGCTGTAAGCGAGATAAGAAGAACCTTCCTTCCTTCCTTCCTTCCTTCCTCCGACCACTCCTCCTTCCACGTAATAAGCGTAATCCTTGGAAAGATAATAAAAAGACTCAAAAAAAAAAAGTAGAACGCTACGCAGAGACAGGAATCGGTTGTAAGAAGTAAAATTAATCGACGTTACGATAAAAGAAAGATCGTCTATCTTATAAAAAAAAAAACACAAGAAAAGAAAGACAGAAAACAGAAAAAGAAAAACACAGGAAAAGAAGAGGAAATACGTTGGAATATTGAGCCATCGAGGCTACCCTTAATGGAAATTTTATTTCCGCTATCCTTTCGACCGTTTCTCTACTTTCTTTCCTATGGCTTTCCTTCCCCCCTATTATTTCGATCTACCCTAAGTTTTTTCTCTCTCTCTCTCTCTTTTTCCCTCAGACTACTTTACTCGAGCTTCTCTTTCGGTTCCGCATTTGTTATGAGGCACGTGGCCCTGCGGATCGCACTTCCGTTCGAAGGGATACTCCCGTAACTCCTCCTATTCCAAAAGACAAAGTCGATATATGATGTTTCAGAGTGATACAGAAAAGGATAGAAAATAGATAAGAATAAATTACAATAGTGGAAAAAAAGATAGAGAATTCTTATTCCTTTTTTTATCATCTCTCATTGGTTTTGACAAAGTATACTAATACTATACACGATCCAAAGATATCGAGACATGGCAGGTTGACTTCGTCACGCGTCGTGTGCTGTCACCGAGGCGTACTTCCTGACTGTGTGAGTCATAGATCAACTCATCCCTCGTTTAAACATCTACAAGGCAAGCATCGAATATACATTTTCACGCACGTATACACACATACAAGTATAACATCCCTCTCTATTATATGCGTAACTCAGCGTACAACGTAGTAGTGTGTTGGTAATACACAGACGAGTATACTCTTACCTACAACTACATGGTTAACCTTCTCGTATACCCAGATACCGTCTTCCCTTCGTCCCTACGGGACGATATTGATTTCCACGAAGGTCAGTTTCCCCCCGAGCGACCATCCCTTCTGATTTACGCGACGTTCCGAAGCGATGTCCCGAAACGGATAGCACCTGACTCCGAAAGGTACAGGTGTATCTCGGCCGTTCCTTCCTATGGGAAACTTTCATGGTGGTCCAAACTATTTCCAACGATTTCAAAACAGAGATAGGACTTTATAGATCGATCATAGTGTTCTCGTATTTTTTCAAATGCTATCGTTTCAGAAAAATCTTCCCTTTTTTCTACGTGTCACCATCGATGCTATAACATGCGTTGTCTCACGTTGAACAAATATTATCTGATCTTTATATATATATCTAACATTTTTAACATATTTGTCACGAGAAAAAAAATATAATTTTTATTAAAAATAATTAGAATTTGAAAACAAGATAAAAACAAGAAATATCTCGATAAATCATCTATTCTTAATAATAACGAATAACGCGAGTACCTGCCAATGCTATTCGCGATAAAAATAAGTACGAGTTATAATCGAATAAACAAGGACAAAGAACGCAAATCCGTTGATCACTTTCGCGTTTCCATTCGAACACGTTCCATTCTCGACGTTATTAAAAACCGGTTACACGTATATATATGTGTGTAAGTATTGGTATACTACCTTTCGTTCGACGCGTTTCTGTTAACACACGAGTCGATCGTTCATTTTAGAGATACATCCTGGCAAATATTTACGAGTACCCACGGATTTTCCAACAAATATTTGCGCGCCCTTTTCGCAACGGCAAATAAACTATTCGCAGGTTACGTTTCTCTCCGATGATCATCGCTCAAAACAACCGAGATCGAGTATAGTAATCGTTTTCTCTGTGCTTGTACTATCCTCACGTGACTACGAACCTAATCGAATCGTTGGCAAAAAGAGATGAAGTACTAGTAACCGTAGTAGAAAAATAAAAAATAGAAGGAGAAGAAGAAGAAGAAGAAGAATGAGGAGGAGAGTAAAAACAGAAAAAAAGTACATTGGATTAGCGTGATTACTTAATGACCGCTCATTACGCCGATAACGAAGCCGATCTTGATTGCGTGCCACTTGGCTCGAGCGATGCCTTCGCATAAAAGGAAATCCGTTTGGTTCGCTCAATTTCCTGTAATATCCTATCGAGGAAACTTAATATCCTGAGTTCGTTTCACCTCGAAACTTCGTCTATTTTTTATTTGTTTCTTAACTTACTTACTGGAACATTTCTTCTCTTCTTTATATCTTTTTTCAACTTTTCTCTTCATTATCTTCATTGAAAGAAATAAGATTGTGTTCCACTTTGAGAGAAAAAACAATTTGATTTTATCATAATAGCTCGGTTTTCCTTCGAAACGTATCACCCGGTATATCTGTCGCAATATCGTCTACCCTTTTTTGTAGAGCAGACTAGCCAGTTCAAGCCTAGCAATTTTTTTGCACCTTCTCGCTTATTTCGATTCCAGAAATTCTATGTGTATGTGTGTGTTTGTATGTGTGTTAGAGTCACAATGCATTTACTTGCATAGAGATTTTTTTCTAAGAATTAATATGGGTCAGTGTGTCGTGAATCAATCGATAAACACTTACCCTATGCACAAATTCGAAAATAAATCACAAAAAATATTCGCAATGCGAGTAAAAGTTAAAAATATTCACGGTTTACCCCAATAAATAATGCGGAAAGGAATAGAATAGACTAATTTTAGAAAGTAGGAAACACGATCGAAAGAGTCAAGGTCCTAAATGTATTTTCTCGATCGAGTCCACGGAGTTAGCAAGCAAACGAGGACGTTTTATTGCAAAGTGCCAGCTTAAATTTAGTCAGCTTTATTTCTGTACATCCGACTATATACTATCTACACTCTGCTTCGTATATATTCAAGATTCTTGTCGTTGACGAAGATGACGACGACGAAGACGACGACGACGAAGACGACGAAGACGACGAAGACGAAGATGATGATTCCTCATCGTACTCTTTCTCTGTATATTCTCTTTACAGTGTTGAGAGTCGAGTCGCGAACCTTACATGTGTTCCATATTCGAAGTCGGCATTTCTCTCAGATCTCGACGCGGTGCGTTACGTTGTCAAACACATGGCGTTTAATGCTCGCGGTATTGCTTACGGGTCAGAAGAGCGGGACCCTTTAATCTTCGGAAGTTGAGGCTAGGTTGAGTTTTTCTGTTCCACGTGAGTTGATCGCCACCGTTCATCCACCACCATCACCATTGCCACAATCGCTAGTTCCACCACTGCCATTTTACCAACCAACCAACCATCAGCACCGATTCGTAGTAACGAATCGTTCTAGGAAAAGCACTTTGGCCCTTCTTCCCGATAATGAAGCAGCCGATTGTGTGAGAGAGAGAAAGAGAGAAAGAAGAGAAAGAGAGAGAGACGCGATTGGACGAGTAGTTAGTCTCAAGAGCGGACGGACGATTAGTGAGAAAGCACCGAAAGTACTTTTTAATGATAGACTCCTGCTCGATGATACCATCGAGACGGAATTTCCTACTTTACCATTGCTCTATCTTTATTTCTTTCATTCATTCTTTCATTACGAATCACTTTACCTTACAAATATCTTCTATCTTTTCTCAGAACATCTACTTTGTTCGTAAAAAAAAATATATATATTTACACAAGATAGATCAAAATTAAATACGACGTATTCTGCATAATACCATAAATTATTAAACTAATCCTTAGCGTTAATATCCTTTACGTGGTAATATTATTCCATGAAATATCATGCTAGCAGTAATAATTACTGCTTACCGTCCTGGTCGGAACTCAAAGCTTGGATTTTTCATAGCCTCCGAGAATCAGGTTTATATCCTGAATCTTTTTCGAGGTTCTAATATTCTCAGAAGTTACCTGCCTACAAAAAAAAACACCTTGGGATTCCTTTTATTAGGTAGAAACATATCTTTCTCTTTCTCTTTCTCTTCCTTTCTTTTTTTATATGTCCGTTCGAACGATGAGAAAAAGGAAAAGTAAGAAAGGTAGATGAAAGAGTGGGGGGATAGAGGGATGAGGAGGGACGATCAATTAAGCGCATCCCGCAAAGTGCTAAGACGTTTATGGCCGACATCTTATTATACCTAGCAGCAACGACACATAGGGTGTAAGCCACGACAACGAACAGGGTCGTTGTCCTCGCTTGCTTCGTGTAAGACCAAACCAACAACTCACAATCTTAAACGAAGACGATGACGACGAGTTGACTATCGAAAGAAGAAGAAGAAGAAAAAGAAGAAAAAGAAGAAGAAGAAGAAGAAGAAGCGTAACCGTGAAAAGAAACCCTACTCGTGTAGCCTGTCTCCAGCTGGATATCTTACAAGATTTCGTTTAGGCTAATTTCAAAGATATCCTTCAACATTCTTGTATCATCAAATCGATCGAACAACAGCCGTTAACTATAATATACATTGGCTTCTTAATTAATTTCGGATAATTATATTTCCACTTAAAAGAAAAAGGGGGAGTTGACCGATCATTTTCAATATAGTCTAGAAAATGATTTTTTTTAATTGGAAGATAAAAGAGTAGGGATCTTTTAAGAGTCTTCTAATGAATGGAAGTTAGTTATTTTAGACTATTAAGTGGTTTTCAGGCTCAATTTATGTTGAAGTATCATAAATCAATCCACGAAAAGCACATCTTCTTGGAAGCAAACTCGTAGCAAGAAATATCAAATATCTTTCACTCTCTCTTTCTCTCTCTCTCTTTTTCCGTCTCCATTTCTCTTTATAAGATCACAACCGTTTCTAAACCTTATGACATCCTGCGGAAACGAGCAGGGTCCGTTCTAATTAGACAAAACTCACCAGTAATAATATTCCCGAGTGTTGCCCTTTCCTTTTCCGCCTTTTTGTGAGCTTAATCAGCCACGGAGAAGGCCACTATTATACGCGCAATAGTTCCTTGGCCATCGCCCGGTACCGTCCATGACGCCTCCGGGCTAACTATATATTCCTTTAATATGCGAGCGCTAAGAGCTACGTCACATTGTTAATTAAACTTTAGCGCATGCCCTACGACATTATTATCCTAAGGCGCGTCAGCTGGTACACGATGGCAAAGTTCTTCTTATTCTACCTACATAAAAGAAACAAGCATAAGGGTGGTAGGTAACCTACCTACGAGTGAACAATTTTTTTCTACTTGCTTATATACCGATCGTTCATCTAGGAAAAGAAGATGTAATTTACAACAGCGATTTTTTGAAATGATATATAGTAAATGTCTACGATTCTTACAAATTTTTATGTCAAAAATATTTCCTACTACAACGGATAAAAAGTTGAACTAAAAAAGAAAACTACTGATTTATAAAACGAGAAATGATTTCTTAATAAATAATATACCAAATTAAATAACTCGTCTTATTGTTGAATAATAATAATAATAATAATAAATATATATATCCCAAGATTTTTCTCTTTTCCTTGAGAGTTTCATCGAAGTTATAACTCATTTCCGAAGACCGACCTTTCCACGCTGATTGACCCGTAGCATCTGTTCGACAAGGGTTAGCAAGAAGGTCGAAAGGGGCGTCAATTTTTGAGGGTAACAAAATGAACGGAGCCGAGATATCCGAAGCGAGACTACGAGGACTACCGTTGAAGAGAAGAATTACCGATAACTCGACAATCGGTCAAGGAGGAAGAGGAAGAAGAAGACGATGAGGAAGAGGAAGAGAAAGATGAAACGAGAAGGTATACGAATATGTAAGTGCATGGATGCTGATGGTAAGCGCTCTTTAACAGGAGGTATACTATCTTTCAAATTTGATGCAAGAGAAAGAGAGATAAAGATAGAGAGTCTGTTGGCCGAGGCCTGCCAGAAGGCCCTTTCGAGAATAACCCTCCCTCCTTCATTCTCTTCCTCATCCTCATCCTCATCCTCATCCTCATCCTCCACCTCTTTATCCTCATGCTCACTCAAGTTTACCTCCCATACCGTGCACTTTCATCGGGTCTGGTTCTCGTCCTACGATACTATCTGTTCCTCGACCATAATAACGCCATTATCCTGAGACCGTGGTATGTTTCCTTCTTGCTTTCTCATGCGTACACTTTCTGCAGTAACATTCGCGATTAATGAACCTTATCTTTAAAGTAGGTTGCTAGGTAGCTAAATATATATACACAGATACGTTTACTAAAACTCTAATCTAACTCACTTACTAAAAATATAATATCCTTATCCTCTAAATGTACCTTTTTTCCCACAATTCTCCTATTTCTCCTTGTTAGTCTAGCACCTCTTTAAATTCGACTACTTATCAGCTAATCCTAATTCTCATTTAACAGCCACGCGCTTCAATCGAGTTAAAGTTCCCTAGATCGTTATTCCTACTCTTAACTAACAACCTATCCTTTTTCATAGACCATGAGATTGAGTAAAAAAAAATAGAGATACAGAGAGAGAGAGAGAAAACGAATTAAATTAAAAGTTGAAGCTTCGTTTCGAGGATAGCCAGGCATCTTTCAGGATGAATATGCTGGTGAGCTACATCGTTGTGGTACTCGAGATACATCGATTGAAGTGGACCTACAGTTTGGATATGTTCAGTCATAAACATTGAAGTGGTTTTAAAAGGAAAGAGAAAGTACAGTAACGTTAAATGACTATACATATATATCTTTCTCTTTCTCTCAGTTAACTTCCTCTCTGGTTAAGCTCAAGGACGATAAACGCTGATCGATCCGCGGTCCGCTTTGAATTTAGCCGAGTTATCTGACGAGCGTGAGGTATGTGCTCGGCACCGTTCGGTCGATCGAAACATCGGCTCGTTCGCAAGTTCCTCGAGTTCTCCTGGAACGTCCTTCAAACTATGTGTCTAGATATCGGCGTGTACCGTATGCATGCGTCCGTCCGATCGAAGAGGAACATCGAGTCTCTGGCATGTGAACGACCTACGAATTCTTACGAAGCATAATAGGGAAAGAGAACGGGGTAGGGAAGAGAGAGAGAGAAAGAGTTGAAAATACCAAGCAACGTATCTCGTCTCGTCTCGTCGAACCTTTTAGTCCGTGTAAATTGTTTGCCTTGGTTTGGGTTCGATTAATAACCAACTACTATACCCCTAACATATCACGTTCTACGAATCTGTATTTTATACCTTCAAGCTGCCACTTTTAACACGATTTCTCGCCATAGACTCTCTACCGACCCTCTAATAATAATAATAGAGAAAGAGAGTGAGAGAGAAGAGAAGAAAGAAAGAGTTCTCGTATTTTCGAGAGAACGTAAAAGGTCCATGCAAGAGTAATTTCGAACTGTTTCCAGTCGCGTCGTTCGTAAAGTCGTTTATGAAGAGAAAATTGCATCCAGAAACAAACGACCTCGACGAATGATCGAATTTTAAATGTGTCTGGAAGAAAGACAAATTGATATCGCGAATTTTAGCTATATACCACAGAATTTTAACTATATACCAATCGTAAAGAATGTACGTCACTTCTGTTTTTTTTTTAGAATTATCTTAGTAAATAAAAGAAAGGAAAAATCTGATAATGGTAGAGAATAATCAGAAAAATAAATAAAATAAATCAAAAGAATAATTTCAACGAGTCATCAAATTGAAATTGTAAAAAGAATAAAAGTGTTTAAGAGTTCTTCCACGATTTACTTTAGACAATAAAGGAACAAAAGTATTTGACGACAGTAGAAGTCATAAGTTTCCAAGCTATTAGAAGCTAATAAGCAATCAGGAGTGTTAAATAACGTTGAAGGATCTCGGTAGTTGACAGTTATGACGGACACGAGCCATTGTTCTCTACAGTTAGAAGTAATTATCAAAGCTAGGTAACGTTATAGCGTGAGCAGAGAACACGGAACGATGTCGTTGCTTCCGTCTACTTCATCTATATACCTATGCCTCTGGTATTTCGAGTTTCAACTGACGATAGAGGGGAATGTGATAGGTGAGCGCACTTGAGAGTCGTTTAGGAGGGTAATGAAAAGACCGCCGTCGGATATGAGGGAGAGTAATTGCACCTACACGCGAGTAACTTCCTTTCTCTCTTTCTCTCTTACACACCCACGTACTTTGTTCTTGTCTTCTTTTATATTTCTGTACCTTTCTCTTTTAAATCTTACAACTTTGCTTTAACTCGACACGAAAATATTCTTCTTTTAATTTGATCCTTGGAATTTGTCGTATCTTCTTGTAATTTTAGAAAAAAATACAATTATAGGATATATTACTGAATAAAGATTATAACAGACGTTGAAGATAATTTCTTTTAGAAGAAATAGATTGAAAGAAAATATTAAAATGATGAAGATGTAGATTTGTATCTAAAAATATTCTATTAGGACAGCTAAAGTGCCCATATGAGGTATGACGAGGTTCAATATGTTGTAACCCAAGATTTTTAATGGAGCCTAATGAAAATAATTTATAAGAATTAATCAAATAATTGTAGATATTTTTAAATCAAATAATCGTAATATAAAAATCTTCTCCTCGTTATTCTCATATCTTTGTCAATCACTTTTAAAATCCCATTGCATTTTGTTCTTCCTATCCTTTTCTTTCGTTTTATTTTACTTTTTCTTCCTCATCAATGAATGTTCTCGTTAAAACACGAAAAAGGAAATTACCACACGCAGAAGCATTTTATATAAAGGAATTATCGTGGACATTAATGATCGGTGATAAAATGAGAAAAGTTTTTGGTGGTTCGTTCGTTTATTCGTTCGATCGATCGATCGATCTATGCGAATGGAAAGTTTCCGAGAGAAAGCGTAAGAGAGAACAACGAAAAATAAGAAAGAGAGATAGAGACACGACGATCTAAAGGCAATCCTAACTCCGAACATCATTGTTCCCGTTGATTCGAATCGTAAACTCGAAAACTCGATATCGAACTTAACTTTAACGCTGATCTACTCTTAGCTAGGACAAACCAGGTGGTTAAAGTTTTCAAATTTCAAATATCCTATCGTAAATTTGAAGGTATAAGAAGGAAAGTTCGTAACCGAATCTCTCTTTGAATCCTCTCTCTCTCTTTCTGTTACCATTTTCGTTCTTTTCGTCGTCGTCGTCGTCGTCGTTGCTGTTCAGTTTGGATTATCGAAGAGTTTTTGAGGTGGTTACAATAGACGATTGGAAATTTAATATCAAGAAGAAAGATCTCTATCTCTTTCCCTGCATCTCCCTTCCCTCCCTATTTAGATGATCGAACGCATCGTTTATACGATGACAAATAGTCCGTTACGTAGCGAGAAGGTTCTAGATACGATCTATAATACTGTGATCGTATTGGCACGCTTCCGAAAGAAAGAAAGTAAGATTGAAAGAGAGAGAGAGAGAGGGAAAAAGAGAGACAGAAAGCCATAAAATCCGGACAGATAGATCGGAATCGTACAAAAGGCGAACGTTCCTCTGAAATCCTACCGGCCTTACGAACCTGATGGACTTTCATAGCTAAACGATAATACCGGTGAGCGTATAAAGATACGATTTTCTTGGGCCAAAAAGGTACCATACCCTAAGAAGAAGAAGAAGAAGAAGAAGAAGACGTCTTATACTTTCAAATCGCACGAGTCCGAGAATACGAAATCGAAAAAAAATCTCTCTCTTCTTTTTTTTCCCTCCGTCATCCTCCTACCATTTCTTTAACGTGACTCTCCTCCAGAGAAGNGGGCTTCCATAAGTTGCATTCAATGGGACATCGGTATAAAGAGGGAATAAAAAGAAGAGGGGAAGACTCTGGAGCAGTCGCATTGTTGCTGCTACTTCTTCTCCTCCTTCTTCTCTTCCTCCTCCTCCTCTTCTTCTTCTTTTCTTTCGTCTCCACGACATTATCTTTGCCTTTACCACAGCTCTACTACCACTTCACGTCTTTTACTTCTTCTTCTTATTCTTATTCTTCTTCTTATTCTTATACTTCTTCTTCTTCTGCATCTTCTTCTTTTTGCGTGTGTATCCTTCACGAAAGAAAAGCTAGTCTTACTTGCTCTACCTCTTCCTAACACAATTATCTTCCCTTTTTGTCTCTGTACTTAAAGAATCCGGCCACTTACGAGTCTTCCTTCCTATTTCCTGAAGCTGATACCATTTTATCATTGTCTTACTTACTCCCCTTGTTGAGAATATTCAATTTTTTTGTTTTGTTTTTTACTTAATGGGGTTGGTGAATTTTAATATTTTAATAACAATGTATTCAATTTAATTAATCAACTGTTTTTTTTTTCTATTATAAAACTTTAGAGGGGAGATCGAAATTAACACTTTAATGGTCACACAGCTGGGTACGAAGAAAACGTCGCCAGGAGCCAGTAATATTTTGAAAGAATTTATTAATTTATTTTACATTAACTTGTGTGAAATCAAAAACAAAGCTTTGATATATAATAAAGCTAATTATATGTATTAGTTATAAGTCAGAGAGTGTATTAACAGTCAATTGCAGGCAATAACATCACACACGTGTTTTGTAATCGGCCATTAAAGTGTTAATGCATTTGTTGCATCAAGAAATTTGTTCTAAAATCCCAGCTGCTGTTTTGATAAAGTTTTCAGACCATATCCCATGTTTACGTTTCTTTTCTCCTCGTACCATTTCAATTCTTATTTTAAAATGCGACTTTTAAATTAAAACAAGTTGACTTTAACACACCTCCACTGCCTCGTGGCGATTCACCAAGATCGTTACTTCCACAATGTTAAGCTACCGGTTGTTATATTACCCCATTGGTATTAATCGTCCGTATCCATCTCGCACGAGTCTCCCGTTCATTCGTTACCACCTCTTTTGCCGTTCTAATTGAGAATTTGCTTTGTAGATTGGACTCGGTTGAAAGAAGCCTCGGAGGCTTCCAAGCGCAAACGTCAGCTTGATTATAGCGTATAAGACAAATACAAACTAAGAAATAGCTATTAGAGAGTATACACTGACTCGTTAAAATGTTCATCTAGAAATGTCTGAGAAAAAAAACAAGAAAGCAAAAAAATAATAGAGAAAGAGACCTCCTACCGAAACAAGTTTACGTTGTCTAAAACGCTAGATCTGATTAATGACGTGGTAAAAATATACTCCAGCTTAAAATATCCTTACTTTGATAGAAACACACGATGGATGGACGTTCTCGGACATTTTTGAAAAACAAAAGAAAATGAATTTTCATTGAACATCTCCCTCCCTAACCTGTGTCTCGTTGTTCTTAGAATCCACGATAAATATCTGAATCTTTTTGTCTATCGTGGACAAAGAATTTGCTTTACGTATTCCAAGTGCATCGGTGGTGTTATCTTCTAGCCTTATCACATAGAGAAACTTTAGGTTTTGAGTAGAAACAGATGGAAAGAGAGAAATAGAGAAAGGGAAACGAAAAGAGATAGAGAGAGAAACGCACGTGCGTGTCCCACGTGCAGTCCAGGGACGACGAACAACGGTCGAGTGCAAATAGTAGAAGGTTGTGCCGGGTGTGGTCCCGGTGTAGTCGAGGAAACGTGATCTCCGTGGCAAACCACTGTTTACTGAGAAATGGAAGCGGCCCTCCCTGGAGACTATATCTTTTGGATGATCGATGTTCGTGTTAATCTCTCTTTAAGACTTTCAAGCACCGAATTCCTTCCGGTTATCTTCATACTCTCTCTTAAGACTTCCGCTTATGTCGCGTGAGAAGCGTTTACAAATAAACATAAATGTAAGTATCCGTGTAGTAAGTGTGTTCGTTAAAAAGAAAAGGTGCGATAATGAGGAATGATATCAGAACAAAAGAAGGACCAACTTATTCAAATCGTTTAGAAATATCATCTAACTTGTTTAAGGATCGTTAACATTTTCTATCTTTCTTTTTAAAATACTTAAAAGGTAAGTTAGATAAATATCACGTCTGGGAAGTCGCGAAAAATGATACGTCTTCAATATTTCATCTATCCTTTTATCTACTCGTGGATTAGACGTTATCTCGTAGAAGCGGTTTTAAGTACTCGTTAAAATAATACCCAAGTTCGCATCCTCTAATATTTTATCATCCTTTCACAATGGAACGATCGAGTCTATTCTATCTCGGTCTCGATATTTCAAGCTCGACCTCGCCATCGTTATGAAAACAATACCCCAAAGAGATCTAGTGCAATAATAATTTTCTTCCTAGGATTTCTTCTTCTTCGTCTTTTCTTCAAAGCAACAATATCCCGAGTTATCGAAGATCCTGTGTTTGGATTGCGATTAAAACATTTTTCATCAGAAACGAATTCTGTTACGTGCTAGCGATAACAAAATGTATCTAGAAAAAGATAAAGACAGATAGACAGATAAAAATGTTGTGTGGGTGCGAGATAGTCGAACGAATGGCGAAGTCGCTTACTTTTCACGGCAGGAAGCTCGTTGTTTGTTGTCTTAGGTCGAGTACGAATGAAACGCGAACGTTTCGATGCCGACGGCGCGTTTGGAATGCGTTCCTACGATCCTAAAGAAACATACGAGACGCCAGCAGTTATGAACGGGTTATGAGAAAACAATAGTTTCCGGATAACGGCCCTGGCACCTGTGACTTTCAATATCGAAACTCGTTCGAATGAATCTATATATATACGTGTGCATGCGTGTGTATGCATACATACGTTTAAACGTACGTATGTATCTCTTGATCTAAAGATATATCTGTATCGCGTATCAATTAATTACTCTTTCGTGATATTGCGTTAGAAATAATCGTTAGTCAAGAAAAGAATTTCTTTGCTAACGTAAATAAACCTTATTTACGATTGGGATTGATCCAATAAGATCGAATTACACGGTTACGTTATTCTTAAAGCAAATTACATATTTCATTAATCGTATGTTGGAAATTAATTATACGTGTTAAATGGAAACCAGAGTAAAAACAAACAAAAGTTGAATTTGATCTGAAAGTAAACTCGATATACATTATCCGCAAATGAACACACATAGATACTATATATATATTAACGTTAATTTGTAAATTTCGTTAATAACTAGCTATTACGAGAAATAATTAAATCGATTAGTTTTCAAATATGTTAGAGAAGGCAGAATTATATACTTCAACCAGGTAATATAAGTATTTACAAAAGAAAGAGTAATTAAACTGTCAAATAGAAATTTGATCCATAGATTAGATCCGATAAAACAGCACGATTAACAGAACATTGTTTATCAAAGTACAAAGAAGATATACGAACGGATAACTACAAGCATTGTTACAGAAAGGTTAACAGACTTTAAAGACAGATCAAATTTCAATCTCGTATTTAAATTACTTGCCTCTTGTGAATTCTCATATATAATCTTGTTATTTTCTAAAATGACTAGCTTTTGAGTACAATAGAATTCTTTTTATGTTTCCCTAAAAACGTTTAATTATTTTGAATAAAATTTAATTGTAAGATTTCCATGATTTAATTTAATTATACAATTTAACACTGAATATATATGCATGTTCATGTATATTACTCATCAGCAGTACGCAACTCGCACACATATGCATATTATTTGCATACAAACAAGCTATGCACATGTACATATATAAATCAATGTTTGTATGTATATATTTGTATGTTACACTTCGTAAATAATTCATCCAATTGCAATGAAACTTTGGTGAGATGTTTCTCACCCACTAACTTTGCTATTTGTTAAGATATAATCATTTCTTAATTTTTTTAAATGCTTTCATTAATTATTAGTACAACAAAGAATAAAGTAGATGTTAGAGAGAGAGAGAGAGAGAGAGAGAGAGAGGAGAGAAAGAGAGAGAAAGAAAATAATCAAATTCGAATATCTGATAAGAAACAAAGGCTATACGAATACTTGGATGTGTGCGTGAGTTTATTTAGGATATCGCTTTCTTCAGTTTGGCAGCGAGTCGAGACGCGTTTGTATATTAAAAAAAAAGAAAAAATACTTGAGTGTTTAAAAAATAAATAAGAGAAGAGAGCGGTGTCACTTGTCGAGATAAATGATTTTATTTTATAACGTTTCTGTTCTAAGGATGCTGCGAAAATTATTCGTGTGAATTATGAACGCGTGCATACAATGTTCGATTAATAAATTATGCAACTTTACTAATACCTATTAGACGTTTTATTAAAAATTATTGATGTAATATGTTTAACACTGAACCTATCATTCACGGTCGGATATTAAAATGGTTAAGAATTATTAACAGCTTACAATTAGATGTACTTTGTCGTTATATCCAATGCTCCATATCCATATCCATATCCATAATTGCATGTATCCATATTTGCACTACACACACTTGGTCACATATACATATCACTAACACAGGAAGAATTACACGACGCGAAATAATGTACTTGTCTAATATCGTTGTTACACCTTCCGACGCTCCAAGAAGACTAACAATTAAATATGAAAATAAGTACGAAAAGATCCGAAAAGTACCGAACATACACGAAGGTCAATTACAAATCTAACAACGAAATGACAATGTTCGGTTGACGTCACCGGCCGAGGAGTGACGGAGAGAAGCGAACGTAAACAAAACATTCGACGTTTAACAAAGACGGTAAAAAAGGAATATTTTTCTATGTGTATTTCATACTTAACGAATTTCCTAGAATTCACCAAGTTATACACCGAGAGGTAGGCCATCGCCTATCTTTCTCTCAATACATTCAATACTTATGGGATTGCTACTATGTTTTCGTACAGCTGACCAGCGTTTGTATCGTTGACCTACTTTTGTATCGCTGACCTATTTTTCTTACCAGTGACTACCTTCTTTTGAACAGATGTTATCTATTTCTAATGAAAGATTTTTATTTTATTTCTTAATATTTAAATAATCAATAAGTATATTAATGAATGATTTGTTTTTATTAAATCGATTAATTAAAAACTCTTCCATACCTATGTATTAGAATTAATATTTTTCTGTAACAAAAAGAAAAGAAAAATTTCGTATAATAATTCTTATATGTTTCGTGTGATATCTGTAAAAATATAATATAAATTTTATTTATAAAATATACAATGTAATTAGTTTCTATAGATAAAATGCCAAAATCGAAATTTCAAAACGAGTATTATAATTTAAAAGTAATAAGTGTAAGTTCTGCGTACCTTCCTCCTCGAAATCCACTGTTAGACTGGTTTGAAGTAAGCTATTAAAGTTTTTTTTTTTAAAAGTTATTTACATGATTATCGAAGGGGATTAATTCTATTTAATTCGAATATTATTCTCGTTAAACTAACACCACTTATAAGAAATCTTATTGTATGTGTACGTGCGTGAATATATGTCTATAAATCTAACAGAATATTTATCTGAAAGAAGTGAAAATTATTAAGGCATATTTTAATTAATTTTTCAGGCCAGTAATGACATCTGATTCGTAGCATTTATCTAAAAACATATAAAATAAAAAGATATCGAAATTATTTGATATTTATAATTACGTTAGAATAAATGTAATGTTTAAACTAATGTATATGTGTTAGAAAAATCTTAAATATAAGAACAGTGCATTAGAGTAGTAGACATGTGCTAAATAATTATTAATTAAACGAAAGAATTGAATATTATAATTAAAATGTAATAAGTATTAGTTCTGCGTACCTTCCTCCTTGAAATCCACTGTTAGACTGGCTCGATATCATCTATAAAAGTTTTTTTTTCGAAAGTCGTTTACATGTTTATCGGAGGGGATTAATTCCATTCATTTCTAATTTTATTCTCGTTACAATAACACCACTTCTAAGAAATCTTTCTCTAAGCGCATGTGCGTGAATATATGTCTATAATTTTGTATAATATATAATTAATAATATAATTTAATTTTGTATAATATATAATTATAATTAAATATTAATAATAAATATTATATTAAAAAATCCCTTAATAATTTTTACTACTTTCAGATAAATATTCTGTTGGATTTATAGACGTATATTCACGCACGTACACATAGAATAAGATTTCTTAGAAGTGGTGTTAGTGAAATCATTCATTAATATACTTATTGATTATTTAAATATTAAGAAATAAAATAAAAATCTTTCATTAGAAATAGATAACATCTGTACAAAAGAAGGTAGTCACTGGTAAGAAAAATAGGTCAGCGATACAAAAGTAGGTCAACGATACAAACGCTGGTCAGCTGTACGAAAACATAGTAGTAATCCCATAAGTATTGAATGTATTGAGAGAAAGATAGGCAAAGGTCTACCTCTCGGTGTATAACTTGGTGAATTCTAGGAAATTCGTTAAATATGAAATACACATAGAAAAATATTCCTTTTTTACCGTCTTTGTTAAACGTCGAATGTTTTGTTTACGTTCGCTTCTCTCCGTCACTCCTCGGCCGGTGACGTCAACCGAACATTGTCATTTCGTCATTAGATTTGTAACTGACCTTCGTGTATGTTCGGTACTTTTCGGATCTTTTCGTACTTATTTTCATATTTAATTGTTAGTCTTCTTGGAGCGTCGGAAGGAATAACAAGGATATTATTTAAAGTATTGTCATTTATTTCGCGTCGCGTAATTCTTCCTGTGTTAGTGATATGTATATGTGACCAAGTGTGTGTAGTGCAAATATGGATACATGCAATTATGGATATGGATATGGATATGGAGCATTGGATATAAGGACAAAGTACATTATTTCGCGTCGTGTAATTCTTCCTGTGTTAGTGATATGCATATGTGACCAAGTGTGTGTAGTGCAAATATGGATACATGCAATTATGGATATGGATATGGATATGGAGCATTGGATATAACGACAAAGTACATCTGAAGGTAAACATGCAACAAAATACACTTTCTTAGAGACGTAGGAAAAATTGAATAAAGTGCATAAGTATATTAATCGTGTGAATTTCATGAAGAATTGTAAAAATCAACTCGGGATATTAAATAAAAGCGTAGGCCGTGAGAACAAACGATTGAAATGGGTCTTAGGTCAAAGTACTAAAAACAACTGTCAACGAACACCCTCCTATATTTTGATCGATCGCTATGTCTTTCTGTCTTTCTGTCTTTCTATCTAGACGATCGCGTTATTCTTTTCTCGGATGGATAATCGATTACTCAATATCGTCTTTCATTTCTAAGACCATCGAACGAACCTACGACGAACAAACGAACGAACGAACGTTGACACAAGGGCTACGACTTCGAGAGATAATATTACGCGCCGGGGAACCTACGAACAGTCTTTACACGCTAAAAAAGAAAAAAATAGAGAGAAAGAGAAAGAGAGAGAATCGCCAGCTGTCAGTGGCCCGGTACAAGCCTATTCACATTTTCTTTCCTACATGTATGTACATACATATATACACATGCTTACTTAAATCTTTCCTTTTTTCATCCACCATGTAACATACATTTCTGCCGATTTCTCTCTTATCTTCTTCGCATCGTCAGCTTCCTCGCAATCCTCGTTTCGAGATAAACCTAAATGGGGAGCATGTCTCTCAAGAAACGAAACCTCTTTTGTCGTTTCTCATTTAAGCGGATTAGTATTTTCTACGCTTCTTAAGAAAAAATATATAAAAATAAAACGAGAATATAAAAGAGAAATCATAAGAGAAAAAGATAGAGAAATGTACCAACTAGATAAATAAAATCACGTTGATCAGGCAAACTGCGATTATTTTTTTTTGTATCGTTATATTTATTCGTTTTTGTTTTATTTTTAATCAATTCAATTTATCTCAACTTGCTGTTTCATCCTCGTTACGAATGTTTCTTTTTATATATCATCCCCCATTCCTTTTTTTATTTCTCTTTCTTTCTTTATTTATTCATTCATTTCAGTTTTCTCTTTTTTTTGTTTCTTTTTCTTTTTTACGTATTTATTTATTATTATTATTATTTTTTTGTTCATCTCCCTCGAGCGACGAGCTAATAAATTAATTAGTTTCGCGCTCGGTCTGAGCAAATAATTAAACGGGACGATATTTATTGGATTACGTAGACGGCCAGACCGAATTATCGCCATTCCCGTATTTTATGAAAATATTCGATACAACCGGATGATACCGTGAGATTATTTAGATAAATACTAACTATCTCTCTCATTTGCATGAATATTCGAAATGTAAGTAAGTATTTGCTTTTTAAAAAAAAAGGGTACGTACACACACAGAGAAAAATATTCTCGTACATGTTATCACATATAGTTACACGTGGTATAGGATATAACGATGGAATCGTATAAAATAGAGAACGCGTTGGAATGATCTAACGTAAGAGCGAGAAAAAAAGAAAAAAAAAGAGAGAAACGAATGATTATTTTTATCTATACCTTCTCGTAGTAGATGTAACCAACGAAGCTGTTACTTATAGAGAGATTAATGTCTACCCTGGGGGGAGCACCGTTATTCAAAGAACCATTATTAGCCACTAAGTGACTACGATATGTTGTGAATTCCATTAAAAGACATGCTTTCTCTCTTTATTTCTCTCTCTTTCTCTCTTTATATAACCAGATAGGTATACTTATTTATAATACTTACTAACGTGTAGGTATGACGAAGAGGTTTGGAAAAGTAGGACTCGCGAGCAGGTCGAGAAAATGAAAAGGTTGAAAGCAAATAAGAAGAGTGGTGGTGGTGGTGGTAGTGATGATGTGGAGGAGGGGTTAGGGTGACAGGAGGGTGGTGGGGACATATCTACAGCTGTTGGCGTGTTGGTTAGAAGGGATGGCATCGTTTTCGTGCTAAGGAAGGTTCGAGCTCGAATTACAACACTCGTTACGAACCACTGGTGTCTCGAGTTCCCTGGCGCACTTTTAATGAGTTCTCTGCCTCGGTCAATTAGTCCTGAACTATCTTTCTCCCTTTCTCTCTTTCTCTTTTGGTAGACCTTCTAGACCGGAAGATTCAAATCCAACGTTGGATGGTGCGACGTTACTAACTATGAGAACGTAGACTATTTAACGTTTAAATACGAGACTACTAAACTAATACTATTCAACAAGAGATATCACTGTTTAACATCTTAATGCTCCACGATCGAATTGTCAAATGTATTAAAACTTTTCCTCGGTTTCCCAGGTCGTAAAGTTTCCTACATACACGTACGTACATATATGCATTTATCCATATGCATGCAATTTTAAAGAGAGTGAGAGAGGTAGAAGAAGGGAGAGAGTCAAGGTGTTTATTTGCTCGACAGGCCGGAGAAGTCGCCTTTCAGCATCGCTAATGCATTCAACAATATTATCTCACTTGCAAGTTGCGGAGTGCAAGTGTTGCCGGCCATAAAACTGACAAAACACTCGGCGCGATCGGCTATCGGAATTACGAGCGCGTAACGACGATTCCCGTGTGGAAGGCGGTAGACAACACGCGGAAAGTAGAACAACGAAGATATAAAGGTTAACGATCCACAAATGTCAACGGTATCGGCACGAAATCAGAACACTCGTGCACCGGTTAATACCAAAAATTTAAAAGGATTTCTTACAGTAAATCGTGCCACGATCCTGCCAAACGATAAGAACCGGATTCCGTGATTTCGTCGTATTATTATTCTCGTTCGGATACTTCACGCTGTACGTCTTTATTTTTTTTTTCCGTTGCTATTTAAAAAGAACAAAAAATCGTTAATGGAAATATCCTAAATTATTACTTTACGTGTACATTAAAGAATGAAGAATCTAAGTTACATTATGACAGATCGTGCTCCCGATTCGTACAATTAGGATAACGAAGAATGTAACACGTGTCGCGGTATTATTCTGTGCCGTATAAAGCGAGAACCGAGGATACATATATAAAAGGAAGACCAGGGTATTCTGGAGATCTTTATCGCGTAACAATGCTGTAACAAGGACCATTAGCTTTTTGCTTTATCGCGTTACGGGGCTCCTGCGGTGCCCAACGACACGAGGGATCAAATAACTCTCATTAAGACAAACGGCTTCAACTAGCTACGCACGTACTTACAAATATACGTATTTACTACTTAAACACGTTTCTACTCATCTATGTATCTATTTATTCATGTATATACACATACATAAACATATACATATATATGTGTAAGTGATTATCTGTGTAGGAGGAGGCTTCACGTCAAACGAAGAATCATTTAATCTTCCGGTTTCAATGTAAACCTTTGATGTGTCTTTTACGATCCTGACTTTAAACATTCTACTCGTTTCTCGATACAATGTCGATTTCTTATTTGTCCGTTGTCCACTTTAACGAGCTCTCACGTAATTAAGACAATCCGTTAATCACGAACACCACTTTTTTTCCATTCGAACATTCCAATCCTTCTTATTCTTCTTTTTCCCCCTCTTGTCTCGTCTCTTCCTCATCATCATCTTCTTCTTCATCTTTATCTTCTTTTTCTTATTTTCTCGTGGTAACGATGCCGTTACGTTGATGATTACGACATCGATACTTTGATGAAGGGGTGGTGGCAGCAAGGAGGAAGGGAAAAGTAAGACAAGAAAATATTTTGCTCCGTCATAAAAGGCGAGAAAAACACTCCCACGTTATGAATAAAAAATTTAAAAAAAATTTTTATATTTACGACCGTGTAATCTGGTACGCGAACCGGAACGAAAAACTTCTTTGTTATTAATTTTATTCAATATATCGCGAAATGAGAGGACATAAAACATTCAATCATTTAAAAAGAGAGAGAGATAGTATGAAAAACATGTATGAATATTTTTAATTGAAATAAAATTCATATCTTTATAGTTTTATCGTTCGTTCATGAACTTCTCTCGATTAAATTTGTTCGTATGACGTCCAGAATTTTTGTGAACACTTTTAATATCAGAAATATCATTATTCGACAAAAATGAAAGGGGACAGAAAAAAACAAATTTTTATATTCAGAAGAAGTCTCGTAATGAATGAGAGATAAGAATTAAAACGAGTGACAGTGATTTTTACGAGAGAAAGAGACGTTACTTATATTTATTTATATACTATATATTATACTTAAATACTGCAATTGTAATTAGTATAGAATCTTATCAGAAGAGGTTTCGAACAATCTCCATTATATTTTTCTCCCCAACAAAGACTTTTCTGAATTATAAGAAGAGTAGCTAGCTATCGTGTTATTATCGGGGCCATCGTGCGGGTCGTCTCCCGATTGGGGTTATCGGTTGCATACGATAGCATGAAACGAAAGACAACCAGCCACTGAATAGGAAGAAACAGCAGATGTTTTTTATTGGACTACCGACGAATGAAAATAATATGTGTCTGCAACTGTACGAAGAGAGAAAACAGAAAGAGGAAAAGATAAAAAAAGAACAAGATTTTATCACCGTAGTTTCTAAAATGGAAAATTATTCCAAGGATTTATTTTGTAGGTGTATTAAGCGAAGAAATATATATAATCGATCGATGAAATAATAGGCCAATCGTTTAATATCAAGATAGTTACTACCACTACTACTACTACTACGACTATTACGATATATTAAACGATGAGAACCAAGAGAACTTTCGCCTACAATTAAACTCACCGATTATTATCGATCGAAACGTTACGCAATAGTATTGTGGTTAGAACGACACCAATACCATAGCATCGAGTATCGATCTATCTATCGATCGATCGACGTGTGTGGGAACGAAAAACACGAAGGACTCGAGTTATTCCGATACGTTGACATCAGATTACACGTTAACGTTTCATATTACCTACTCTCTTTATATATATATATACTTACGACCAAAATAGAATCTTACTTATTACAACTAGTCTTTTTCACATTAAACGAATCAATGTCACGATCTTGAAATCTTTTTATTAAACGATATATCGTGGGATCGGTAGAGAAAAAGTTAACAAAAAGATAAGAAAAAGGGACTAGCCACCAGCTAGCTTAGGATAGCTAGCGAAATGAGAAATAACTCAGTCACTCGTCGCCGTAATCGTTTCTTCAAAAAACAGTTCAAGAAGAAGAAGAAGAAGAACGAGAAGAAGAAGAAGAAGAAGGAGAAGAAGGGTACCAGTAGTAATATCTTTCCAAGAGAAAAATCTAAAAGATCGTCGTTCTCGCTAGAGTGTTTGGAAAAAATGATGCACTGTGTACTGCCGGCTGTAGGATGGACTCTTTCCTAGGGTAAAGGACGAAGAGTGGCAAGGGGTAGTACGACTAACGACGTGGCAGGTCGAGTAAATCAGGAGGGAGAGTGACGATAAGTTTTTGCTCGTTACAACCGGCCTGGGAAGCTCATTACGTTCGTTCTTCTCCCCCTCTGCCCCCTACCCCCAACCACCACCAACTCTCTTTCTCTGTTTCTCTCAGTCCCTCTGTCTGACTCAACTCGGAATGGTTGCTGCTGGCCATGGACCATGAGGGAAACGAGAGATAAAGAGAGAATGAGATGGACGAAGAATGAGTGAAAGGGAGAAGGGTGAAGGGAGTCAGGCTTCGACCTTTTCGTTCCGCGAGCAACCGCATTGTCCGCCTATGTGAAAGGGAAAAAGTTTTAGGCAGTTTCTCGTTTGAAAACAGACCAGCCACGAACCTATCCTGTAGCTTCCTATAAAACTATTTTCTATCTCTCTCTCTCTCTTTCTCTTCCTCTTTATATGTGTATATCTCATTCGTAAAAACTTGAAGAAAAAAACTATAATAATAAAATGGATCGAGAGAGCGCGATATGCTAATAAAAATGTTTCCACGATCCTTCCAACTCGTGAGAATTTAACGTAGAACCTTAGCAAGATGAGTGGTTTGAAGGGTAAGAAGAAAGCTTTTTCTTGTTTTAAGATGAGTTCCGTGAGAACGTCGATGGGAAAAGGGCGAAAGGGCGATTACGAAAATGGGAAAAGAAGAACAATTGGTTGGTAAATTTCTTATACGTTAAATAAAATCTACTAACAATGAGAGAGTGTTGTAACGATCACTCGATAAGACTTTTACCACTTATCGATCTATTCTCGATATCTCCTATAAATCTAAGAGAAAATAAAATTAAAAAAAAGGAGATATGGAGAGATAGGGGTGGGAAGAAAGATGAAAATAAATCGACTCGTTTATACATCATGTAGTTGGTTTATATATGTATATGGGTATACGCGAAACTAATTGGATCTATCCGCTTTAAGGTAAACAGCACACCATCGGTACGATCCCCCTAACGATTAGGGAAGCAATCGAATGGAAACATTCCGCGCCTATTCTGCGGTACGCTTCGGTGTTACGTTTTTGTGCCCACTGGCTATAACGCCGCGTGTTGCGTTGCGGAATCCTATCCGATCGCGATCGGTCACGCGTAGATACCCATCGTGATGTTGCATGTGTGTGCTGCACCGTTGGTTAACGTTTTAACACCGTTAACGGTCTTCTACCGCAAAAGAAGATGTTTGCGCGTCGATACGCTCGACTACTACATCCAAATCGGGTGAACAGCACAAGCATACTCTAGCTCGGGTTATAGGGTTAGGTTGATACGTTTAAATTGGTAACGAAAAAAAAAAAGAAACAGAATGAAATGTAAAAAAAAACAGACAAGGAAGAACGAGAAAGAGAACGTAAATTCGTGGAACGTCCTAATAAAAATCTGGAAGGGTCATCTGTCTTCAATCGGAAAAAACGCGTTGTTCGATCGATCCTCCAAAGTAATGTCGCTCGTCCATTTCCAAGGCCAAACGACACACTAAAATCGTTTAGTAAAGGACGATAGGTGGTGGTCGGTTCGTTCGTTCGTTCGTTCGTTTGGATGGTACGAACGAAATACCAGAAGCGGAGAGAACGCAAGGCCGTTAAGTCGGCAGAGTTATCGGGCGTTAGTAGCATCGTTTGGTGAGCTGATGGTGGTGGTGGTGGTGGTGGTAGTGGTGGTACGTTGTGCTGGTTGGTTACAAACAGTACCAGTCTACGTAGGTAGTGTAGGCTCTGGGAAAAAGGGTCGAGAAAATAAATTTCACCAGGGACACCGAACTTTCTCATTTGAGCGTTGTTGAATTCGCGACGAACGTTCTTTTAACGCTTCTTCTTCTTCTTCTTTTGCTGCTTCTGCTTCTTCTTGAAAAAGCAAGCAACCAGAGACGTTCTCTTCGTCCAATTACGTGGCCAAAACCAGTTTGCGGAAGGGCTGAGAGATTCTAATAGCCGAGGAACGAAGCGTACACCGGTGAACGTTTCAAGACTAATGACGCTAATTTAGATGCGATACGCAAAATATCGTTTGCGAGTAATACGCGTGAGTGTTGTACGGCAATAAGCTCGTTCCGCGGTATTAATCCTAAAGGAAGTAAAGTGTCCTCTCTTTAAATTATCATCCTACATTCTCTTCTTCCTACAACCGGGATAATATCTTTGATCAAAAAATCTGAGGATTTTAAAACGGTTTCTAATTAAGAAATAATATGTAAGTTTCTCAAATCGTGTCAGGGGTTTAGAGCGGAATCGAGAAAATAGATAGATGTACGTAAATAATATGTGTATGCATATAACTCGTTGATAACGTAATCTCGACATTTATTTTTCTACTAATCAACAACTGTAACTCGTATAAATAACCAAGGATTTTAAATATCTTTAATATTCATATCGATAAAATCAATGCTGAGTCGAACCATTTGGCATTGAATATTTCCATTCAGCTTCCGTCTATCTAATAAAAAAAAAATATATATATATATACGTAATGATAATAAATAGAATGAAGATATTTTTCTTTCTACAGACATCTCTTGTATCGTTTAAAACGCTGACGGATGAGGTTTTACGAGAGATAACACTTAACCCCATACGTGGAATCTGTAAAAAAAGGCCAACTAACAATAAGATAAAACTAAAACGCGTTAGATATTTCGCGGAAGAAACGAAGTAACATTTTTCTCTTCTGAAACTAAAATAAAACCAGTAAGGAAAAGTCTAATGTAAGATGTTTCGTGGAAAACGTTTCGCGTCATTAAAGGTTTTTAATTTTGGCGAGTATAACTACTACTACAAGGAGAAGAAGAGTAGAAGAGAAGGTGGAAGGGAAAAGGGGAAACTGAGTCCTAGGTATGACGTCTACTTCTCTTCTTCTTCTTCTTCTTCTTCTTCTCGTTCACACGCGATTTCACAGGCATCCACCACGTTTGCTTGCTTGCTTGCTTGCTTGCTTCTTCAACTCTAGGAAGAAAAAACTCGTGCCGCGCGTTGAGAGTACAAAAGCATTTCGAGCTAATAAAATATATTTACGTCGCGTCGTGTCACGCTCACGGAGAGAGCGCCCACACACTAAAATAATTCTTCTGGTACGTTGACCTTTCCACGGGCTTGCAGACCCGACCGAATGAACGAACGAACGAACGAACGAGCGCCATATAACGTTCTCCTCGTACCGTTTCATACGTCTCGAATAATGCGAGCAAAACCCGTTTTTGATCCTTTGTTCGTTCGCGAACATCAATTAGTCTCGTAAAATGTCCTGGCATTTTAAAGTAATTCGGCATACCTCTTCGATTCCAATTTTTCTCTTTCACATTTAACGAAAATCGATGTTAGGTTTCGTTCACGACGTTCTCACGCGACATCGATTGCATCTCATCAATTCGTAGTAAATTAGTTTTCAGAAATTTCCTATTTTATGGGTGGTCATACATATTTACCATACATACACACACACGCACATATGTTGGTATGCTATATCAATGTTTTTAATATCAAACTGATTTTGGTTCGATCGATGTTGTACGTAATTATCCACTTACGAGATTAACATATTAATATTCGCACAAAATATACTTATCTTACTCTAACGCATCTTAATAACTATTATTAATTTACCAATAATTGATGTATTTTAAATAAGTATACCCTCTTTCGAGGTATTTAACTTTATTTTCGTACATCAACGATGAAACGATTTCACTTAACTACCGAAAATCTTTTTCAATGGTAAACAAAATGATGACATACCATACTCAGTTTAAAAAATTAAATGCATTCGAATAACTTAATTCAAGTTCACCTACATACATTAAAACAATGAATATACTCTCAAGACTTTAACTTAGGGTAATATACAATGAAGAAAAACACATACGTGCATTCAATGAAATGTTCTTGAGCCATTTATCACGCGAGAAACCACGAATCGTTACTTTTAATTACGTGCTGGGGTGCTTGTCGCGGGGAGAATCCTGGAGAGGATTCTCTCTTTCACTCTCTCCTCCCTTTCTCTCTCTCTTTTTCTCTTTCGAGATAAGGCGGTTAATAATTACAGGCTAACCCGGTCGGGAAACGACGCCGGTGCAGAGATACTCGGCGAGATGCCAGGCGTCTCTTTCAACCTTATCTTCTCTCTCTTTCTTACTCTCTCTCTTTCTCTCTTACTCTCTCAGTTTCATGCTTCCTAGGATTTATAATCCACTTGGTGGGTGATTACCTGCTTTCGCTCTTTCCACGATCGGAAGATTAGGGAGCAAGTTTTAGCGCCGAAAGTGTAAGACGAAAAGCGAGAGTGAAGAAACAGGCATCCTTCTGTCCCTCTCTCTCTCTCTCTCTTTCTCTCTCTGTCGTTCTCTTTAAGGATGTTCTTTATCTCAGGATCTGGTACGTCCCACTTAGAAGGGTAATAAACCGATTGCAGAGTACTCGGTTGTATACGAAAGCCTTAATGGAATAATTACACGCCACCTAATTGTTTTCGATGAATTTCGTCTTTCGAAGGAACGACGACTTCACGATTGCTTTTCTTTCTTTCTTTCTTTCTTTTCATTTTTTTTTTTTGAATCTCTTATTATCAGGATGATACTGCAAATTCTCTCTACCGTTCTCGTATTCGCTGACACAATGCCGATGACGAATGGGCTTTGATTTTGTGGCTGGTAATTAAGCTTTCTCTCTTTTTCTCTCTCTCTCTCTTTCTCGTTGATAGCTTCTTTGTCGACATATCTCATTTTAATCGAATCACAATAAGAATCTGTCCGATGTCTCGAAACGAAGATTAATGCATTTTTGATATTATTTATTTGAAAAATATTTGTTATTGTACTCCTATTTTTATTTCTTTATTTTTTTAAAAATATAACTCAGAGTGGATATGTCGAACCGATGACGTCTTCTTTTTCTTTTTTTTTTAATACACGTGTCAAACACTTTTGAGTTGGTATCGTAGAGACAGTGAGAAAAGATCATTCTCGAAGAAATTCCATATTATTTACATATTTATCGAATACTTTCTCTCTCAACGGGCGATACAATGTTTCGGGTATCCAAGAAGGAGCTCGGTATCATTCCGTAGAAATTCTGCGTTATTTGCATATTTATCGGATACTACAACGGCGTACGTAATGTATTCCACGGCAGGCATAAAAATTCTATAGTACGCTTCAGCTTCTTACGTACCTACTTACATGCATACACATCCAACCAACGCTTCTAGGGAAATACCTACGCAATGTAAAAGAAATAGAGAAGTAGAACAACAAAAAAATTCTAAGAAAAAACGACGTTACTATGAAACCATATTACGTTCAATCTTTTATCCAAAAAAATACCACAAAAAGTAGAAACTAACTTGAATCGTTCCTGGATGAATTCAATTGGAAGAAAAGAAAAACCCTATCGAATTTTTAGATCATCGATATTTGATACAGAAATACGTATGAACAATTTTTCCGATGTAACACTCAACCGTTAGAAAAGATCTACAAAAATTGTAAATAAAACGAAAATGTAGAAAATGAATATTCGTTTTATACCAGTCTTGGTTCAGTCTTGGTTCGATCTTGGTTTTGTGAAAATTGAATTGAAAAATTGATTACACCTGCCGCCTATCCACGATATAACATTTCCATGAGAAACGCACAAAGAGAAAAGTAATTCACAAAAACATGCCTGTCCTCTTGTTTTCACCCTCTAATCTCCTATGCACCCTCCTATCTTCTAGATACGCGATAATGGCGGGAAGTTGCACCTGTCTTTCGACGGGACTTAGAAAACGACGCCGACTCCAAGACGAGACGTCGCGACGATGTTGTCTCGCGACAACTTCTACCTAGAACCTTTTTCCCCCCTTCCACTCTATTTCACCTTCCCACTCTACCCCAGTAAAATCCCCACCTCTTTTTAAGATACACCTGCTCCTATCTTTCTCTTTTTCTTCGTTTCTCCGATACAAAGTGCTTACTAATTTATAACAGCGTTCATTGAACGAGCCTTACATCGTATTATACATGTGTATACTATTTACATCGAGTACATGTGAATCTGTTAGAAGCATGGAATACACAGTCACGCGTAGTATCCCATTAATCGAACTAATCGTCCTCTTGGCTTCGATCGTCCTTTCTACACTCTTCCCTTTTTCGTTTCTTCTGATTTTTTCTTATTCGTTCATTAACCTTCTCAACCACATAGTTGGTAACTGTAGTCAGATATTTCAATATCATTTACAAAAGAGTATATATATTTTAGAAATATTTTGTATTATTGTTATACGATTATTTTATAATATCATGTTACATTCAAAGTTTATATCATCTATGTGTTTATAAATTTAAATTTTATCTATTATATAATTTAATAATATATTATTACTAGAGAATATATATACCCTGATGTTAGTTTAAAAAATTGTACCTCGAAGTAAAAACACAGACTGTAGGATCCTTGCCACTTTGATCTTGAAAATAGAATAAGATGGTAAAGGAACGTTTCCAACTAGAAACGAGAGAATGAGATAGACGTAGTTCTCTCTCGACGTAGTATACCGAGCAAACATTTACCTGCGGGTGGTATGCGTACCCGTATCTAGAAACGCATTTGGTGAACTGGTTAAAGATCGTTGGAGCGAATATTCGGTCAAGATGTTGGAAGAAAAGGAACATTCGTAAAGAAAATATATGTATTTTTCTTCTTTTGGAAAAGATTAAATAAATAAGAGAAAGAGAGAAGAGAGGGTTAATGGATTGAGTGTTAGTAGATTAGTTAAAAACATTCTTTGAAATTTTTCCTTAACTTATATCATAAACGACCAAGAGAGAAACGTGACGAGCTTTTAGATAATTTCAAGCACAGTGGAAAAGCCACGAGCTCGTCCGTCCATCCATCCATGCGTTCGTTCGTTCATTCGTTCTAGGATATAATAAATTCCAATTTGCATATCTCGAATAACGATGACGTAGACATTACGTGATACTCGCTAATGAAATTAAATATACCATTAAAGTGAACTACTCTACCTATATTTCTCTTTCTCTCTTGTTTCTCTCTTTCTATGGAAGTACTCGTGATATCAAACGAGTGAAACCGCAAGCATCGAGATCGAGTCTAGTTGAGAAAGCAAGCAAGCAAAGCCAAAGCAAGCAAGCAAGCAAGCATTAGAGAAGCATAGTACTATCTACGTTAACCTATCGCTGCTTTGGCAATTAATATTCGAACGTAGAAAAAAAGAAATATAGAAATAGAGAGAAAGAGAAAGAGAGAGAGATAGATCTAAAGACAAAATAAACACTCTCTCATGCGAGACTTGAATTCTTCTAACGGTCATGATTTATGCACAACAAATCTTCTATCCCATCTCGGCGAAGGGAATCAGCCTGGTAAAGCCAGGCCAAAGGGAAACGTAATGGACCGCACTGGCCCTCTCGTGGTACCCCAGCCGCAACAAATAACAAATCATAAATACGCATAGCGCTAAGGTTAAAAGTACGCTTAAATCTCGTGAGAATAATGGACTTCCCGTAGGTATTAATAACGCCGCCTGTATCGCCGTTTGTTTCTAAATGGCTTTTTAGATGAAAAAACGAGAGACGGCGAATAGAGAAATACACACACACACACACACTGAGGAAAAAAGAGCAAGAGTAAGAGAGTGAGAGTCAGATAGAAAGGGGAAAGAGATAAGAAAGTAAAATAAAAAGGAACAGGAAAGGAGAAAAAAAAAATCGTAGGACGATTTTACGAGCGGCGACAGTAAGGTTCCAAGCCTTTAACTTTCTATCCTTTTCTACAATATTTTCTTCTCCTACGCGTTAGTAGAAGAGAGACTTCGAGATACTTCAAGCATATACATACTTTACTCCATCTTTCTCTCCTCCTTCTCTTCTTTCTACTCTCTTTCCTCTCGTTTCTTACCCACGGATTTTCTTTCTCTTTTTCTTTCTCTATATCTTTCCTTTCTGTTTAACTCCCGCATCGAATGTTACGAACACGTGGCTCGCGTCACTTTAAACAACTTCCTCCTCTTTGGTCGCGAGCTTCCATCCTACGAAAAAGGGACACGATACATCTTCTTTTGCGGCTTCTTAATGCTCTATGCGTCTCATAAAGGGCCTAATTGTTTCGAAGGGTTACGAAGATGGTTTGGTAAAAACGGAAGAGAGAGAAAAAGATAGAGAAAATTGTGACCCAACTAACTGACGCAACTAAATTACATCTTACCCTTTTTTCTTTGATTCTCCGACTTCGTTCTCCTCTTCCTGTTTATTTTTTTTATCTTTCTTTCTGTTTCTCTATATTACAGACCATGGCAAAATAATTTTGTAGAATATTTCTAGAGGTTCTTTGTACAATAATCAAAATTGTCTTCTTTGAAAAGAGATAAATCAAACTCAATGCTATGGCATTAACTCCTTGAAAAAAAGAAGAAGAAAAAGAATTTCTATTAAATTACCGGAATGGTAGAAAAAAATGATAGAAAAAAATTTAAAAGAAAGAATTGTTAAAATACTATCCTACGCGTTGAAGGAGGATCCTAAAACCAATAAACGACAAGATATCGTATTTGAGTTCGACCCACACTCCATTTGATTCCTCTACAAAACGCCGACTCATTCTCTCGTCTTTTTATTTCTCTTTCTCTGTCTCACTCTTTCCGTTGCTATTTCTTGCCAATGTTTCAGAAGATCAACATTTTTCGTCAGATCAAAATCGATCAGCCTACTCGGACTGAAGAGAATCGTTCGTAGCTTAGGCACACCTCGTGCACTCTTCCGATAATAATTTACAATCCGTCGACGATCTTTTGAATGTACACATACACATACATAAACGCATACATATAAATACTCATATCTATCTTCGCATATGTAAGCTAGAAATATATTCATGTAGCTAAGGAAGAAGAGAAAAGACTCGGTCTCGTATTGTAGAAGATGTGCGGAGGTTGAGGGAGGTATTTCGCGTTTACATGGATCAAGGAAGTGCGATAAGCCGCGACGAGTATCGTTTGGCGCCTTAAAAGAGCTTGCGAGCGCCACGCGAGGATATCCTTCTTTCTCTCTTTCTCTTTTTAGACATATATATATGTGTATGTACGTTGTAAAGGAGTACCTACTATATACAATGGCAATGCACGACGGCACCGAACGTCGTTTCCTGGCGCGTGCGCTCGGCCCGTTGCCGGTTACACTCCGGAACCCGGACAACGGCGTCGAGGTGTGGGATGAATGGGCGCGTTACGCTTCGTAGCCTCCGTGTTCTCTGGTACCAACACCATTACCATTACCACAGTTGGTATAGTGCCGCTAGTCAAGCATAAAAAGAATACAAAGCGAGAGAGAGAGAAAGAGAGAGATCAATCCAACTCGATGAAATTGAACTTCTGAAATTCTGCTCCACATTATAGAAGTTATTATTATTATTATTATTATTCCTTTGGCTATATCTGAGAAATAAAAGGGAATAATTTCCGGCGTTGAATAATCCGTAATAATAATTTGAGCAAATAATCGAGCACACAGTTATATATACACATATACCTTTACTCGATCTGTATACCTACTCGTAGATACATATGTGTACACGTACCTCTACCTGTTCCACCTTCGTAGAAATCACGAAAATGGTAATCCATGAAGAAAGCGAGACACGAGAATGAACGTTATGCACGACGAGCGTGGCAAGGAATTGCGTGATACCACATCGTTAAGCGATCGAAACCCTTCGATTCATCGAATTGACGAGAACCGGTTCGCGGAATACCTATTGGAACAAGCCGATCTCGTGTACCTAACACGCGCTCCTCAAGTAGAAGAACCTTCCACGTGCCGTCTCCAGCAATGATCCAGAACCACACCGTCGCGGTTAGAAACCGCAAACACGCCTATACACAGACCAGAAGCAAGAGACCATTTTTTTTCTTTTCGATGCTTGGTGGAATCGTGCCATGAGAGGAAGAGGAAACTAACACAGAGAGAAAGAGAGAGAGAGAGAAACAAAGAGAAAGAGAGTAACCACGAAGCAACCACTGAATATGAGTCAGCCGTCCGTGTCTCGGCTCATAATTACGCTCCAATTGTTGCCTCTCTGAAACTGGTCTGAAGCTGGAAGGACTACTACTCTTCTGGTAACCGTCATCAGACGAGCTTTAATGCGTCTGACCGCCCCCGCGTATTTCCTCTTTCTTCGTTCTTCGTTGGACTTCTCTCATCCTGCTCGAGAATCGATTTTCTCTCTTTATTTCTCTCCCTCTTCCTCATCTTCATCTTCATCTTTCTCTTCTCCTATTTCTTCTTCTTCTTCTTCTTCTTATTCACAGCCATAACCACCGTCTCCGGTGACTCGCAGAAATTACTATTTCCCCTTTACCTTCAACCAGTCCAATCCTCGACAATAAGCCGAATAAAGAAAAGTTTCCCTCCTGAGGGGGTTAATCCATTCGTCTCGTGGAAAAACAACAGAAGAGGATATAAGCAGTCGTTCTTTCCTTCCCTTCCTCCCACTCTCTAACTCTTTCCTTATTCTTAGTCTACCAAGCGAGACGGGAGGAATTTAAACCTCGACGAATCTCCGTAAACACCGCGACTCGATCCATCCTCTCCTGGACGTCGGAATGATTGATCAAGCGAATCCAGTTCGCCCTCTTCCTCCTCTTATTTTTTTCCTCATTTTTTCAACTTTTTCTTCCTCTTCTTCTTGCTTTAGGATAAGCCTTAACCCGTTCTCTGCCTAAGGGCGAATCGATCGATCCTTTATCTCGTTGATGGATCGTTGATGGAATCTCGGCATCCTCGAAAATCTCCCTTACGTTTCCTTTTGATCCTCCCCATGGCTATCGCGATACATTTATGAAATTCTACTTCGTTTTCGACAGCTCGATATGGGCTTTTTCCCTCCTTCCTCTTCTTCTTCTTCTTCTTCTTCGTCTCTTTCACCTTCTCTTTCCTTTCGAGAAAATAGAGAACGAAGGCGGAAATAATTAGATTCCATTCGTTGGAGCATGATTTTGCGTTTCGTCGACGAATCGTACACGTTATATCGAAAAGTTTTCTCTCTCTCTCGTTTTTACTTTCTTCCTGCATATCTCCTCATACTATCATCGATATTCGACTTTAACAACGGAATACCGAATTAATTTTCTTCGGATGCGGGAACTCCCTAGCTTCCGTTCAATATATAAACGACTATAACGTCGGTCGCGAGAAAAACGATCGCTTATAGCAGATGTTATGAGTTTCGTAAAATCGAGAAAGAACGTCCCGTAACCGTACGACAACGACGACAACGACGACGACGACGTACCTTGGATGCATACGTTGTGTCGTACAACACGAGAACTCGACTGCACCGTAAGTCGAGTATATTTTTAATACAGATCAATACGGAAGAAAGAACGTTAGTATATAAAATATGCAAAGTCTCTGAAACGTTAGATGTGGATCCTCTCCTCGATAATATCGAACCTAGACTGTTCGTGATAACCGTTGAGAATATGCATACGTTGGTAAATAAAATTATATCAAATTTTCTATGATTTGAAAATTCGTCTAGTTGGATGAACGTAGAAACCTCTTGTCTTCCTTCCTTCCTTCCTTTTTATACTTTTTTATATTCTTCTTTTTCTATTTTTTCTTCTCAATTTTTTTCTCCTCTCTATTCCTTTTTTTTTTACCTCACCGGACCCATTTTCAGACGAAAAGAAGAATAGGTTGGACGAACTAGGAACGGAACAATTTCCAACAAAGCCGAGTCGTCCCGCGGCCATTATCCTTCCTATTGTTCTCTCGACGATTCCGCATTCGCGGTACGATAAATCCTCCGCGCGATTGCAGCAGCAACGTTCCTGAAGGATCCTCTCGTTACGTTCCACGAAGCGGTAAATAAAATCGGTGAACGCGTACCAGCGTTAGGAACAGCGCTTTGCTCTGCTCTGCTCTGCTTTGCTCTGCTCTGTTCTGCTCGCAAGAAGATTTACGCGATTGGAGAACTACCTAGTACTATGTTATATACTATACTGTATTCTCAACTGTATTGTACTGTACTGTACTATACGCAAGCGACTAGTTTCAGCTCGATCGGTCGTAAGTGCGGGTGCTAGCGATCATGCGATACTCGCAAGATAACACCAGTGCTGTTTTCTCTTGGACGACCAAGGGATACGCTTCGATGATTCTTCTTCGATACGTTTACATGCACTCCTTGCTTCTGGTAAACCTAAAACTCTTCTCCTTGAGTTTGTACCGGGTGAAAGACTTTAAAAAAAAAATCATTTGAATAATTTTGATCGCTAGATAGAATAAAATCTGTCAGACTAATCTCAGTTGCTTTTCAGAGTAACATAATCCCGTGTTATGTACGCGTGACGTATTTATTATGTTACATAGTTATTGGATGATTCATAAAAAGAAAACAGAATAAGATTGGATTGATCTTAATACGTCATCTATGCATCCACCTGTAAAAACTAAACCGATTAATATAGAATTACGTTATCATCGAAACCGAGTAAGTTTCTTTTACCGCATTTTGTACCAATTATTTATATGGTTTGTTTTAAATTCCTCACCCGGTACAATTCGCTTTGGTATTGTCCATGGTAAGACTGTAGACGACGAGAAAGACGATTTACGGAATAAACTCGACTTAACTATTATTATTATTATTATTATTCTGTACTTACATACCCTATTCCAAATCGTTAAGTTTAATCCTCGGACTTACATTGCATTCATGCAATACTAACTTTACTAAGATACGAAAGATTTTGTTCATGCAACCGCAAAGATCACTAAGAAGAAGAGGAAGAAGAAGAAGGAAAGGAGAATTCTGTCGTACGTTTCGATTCAGACGAGTATGCGGATAGCTTTACGATTTACGATCACGACGATCCATTTTCTCGACTTAACCGCGATCATAAAAGTTCTTAGGTTAGTGCATAAAAATACATACATATATAATCTACATGCATATGTATATTCTAGGTAGTGTGGACCTCCAACGACGCTTATGACCGTTCAAATTATAATTACCACAGGTGCGTCGTTCTTTCGACGCGGTGGTGAGGAACTCTCGTCGACCGCAATTCGGTTTACGCGACGACACCACTTGGCACGAAAACCACAAAGAATTTTTTCTTTAGAAACGAATAAGAAAAAGGGGGGAAATTGAAAAGACGGCAAGGTGGTGGGGGTAGAGGGCGTTGACGAATTCTCTGACAATCCGTCCGAAATTCTCTTCGTTACGGAATTCTCATGGTCGTGTATTCGTGAACGACTCCAGGTTGGAAGACAGGCCCTTCATTCTCTCTTCTCTCTCTCTCACTCTCCTTCCATCTTATTCTCTTCTGCTCTTTCTCATTTCAACGTCCAAGAAAGCTCTCAGAGTGGGCGAGAATTACAGGCATTGTGCTTGCTGGCCGTTGCGGTAATGCGGTTCGCTGATTTATCGCAGAGGTGAGCCACGAGGAGGTGTAGCTAATTGTTCTTGCATGCAGATCCTCGGTGAGGTGCGCCCCAGCTTGTTCCTTCTCCTATTTCTCTCTTTCTCTCTTTCTCTTTCTCGTTGCGACGCTTCGAAATTAATTGTACGGTTCTCTCTTCTCTCATTTCTCCTCTCTTTCTTAAACTTCTTCCTCCTCGTGGCACCTCCTCCTCCTCCTACTCCTTCTTTTTCTCCACGTACACATCCTTTTCTTTCCTCGTTTCATTGCATTTTATTCTGGCACCAAGAAACACACCACTTTCTTCTTCTCAACCAAACACACACACTCCTTGTCTCACATTCCAACAAACTTTATCCGACGACGCCACGGAATGACCTTTTTCCACAATCCTGACAGTTCAACTTTTTCCTCTTTCATTTTCTCGTTGCATCCATCCATCCATCTATCCATCTATCTATCCGTGATGAACGTCGAAGAAGAAGAAGAAGAAGAAGAAGAGTGACACGCGTGAAACAACCATTGCGTTAGATGGATTGACGAAGATTGCTTGTGTGTCTTTGATCGGTTCACGTTTTCGTTTCGTTTAGAGGACTCCTTCTCTTATTACTTTTTCTTCCTTTTCTTATTCCACGTTCTCTTCGTTAAATATCTATCTATGTTGGTCCAGAAGAGTTGATGCAGCTTCCGTGCACCGTTAACGAGCGACGGACCGTACGATTTTCGCCCACGCTCGAGATAATAATGATCTCCACTTGCCATACCGTTATCTAAAGATAACTTCTATTTACTGTCTACTTCGTGGAAAATTGTTCAGATATGCATAACCCTCTGCATGTCAAACATACTACCCCTTTCCTGCTTCTTCGGGTAGGTCGTGTAAGAGAGTTGAAACGCAAATAGGAATGTTTGTCTAAAATTTGTCGGCCGGTGAGTAAGAAAGGTTGAACGAAATGGGAAATGGTCGAGTGAATTTTCGGTGGGCGCAAGAATGGAAACTGTTTCAAATTCCGTGCTGTTTTAAATAATCCTTGGTAGTTGGATAGAAGTCACGGAGGAAGAAGAGAAAAAGGAGGAACAAGAGGATTTAGATGGATCCTTCCTATGGGACAATATAATTTCGCGTCTAGCATTTGAATCTAAAAGAAGAAGAAGAGAAGGAGGAAGAGTTAATATATCGTCAGTCTTTCAAAATCGTTGCAGCATCCCATCTGAGTGAAAGATAGAGAGAGATAAAGAGAGAGAGAGAGAGTGAGGAAAGATGAGGAAGGTGTTTCACGTCCATGGCGAGTTGGAAATAGAAGCTTGGAATCTAAGAGAAAGAGAAAGAGAGAGAGAAGAAACATCGTCGTCGTCGTCGTCGTCGTCGTCGAGCTATCCAGCGACCCATATTAATGGCGTGCCACGTACAAGGAGACGTTTGAAAGTAGTGGAAGGGCGTTATGCGCGTTCCGCGATATGAGAGAGAATCTCTCTCGTCGCGAGAGAGGAGGTGCGAGAGAAAGAAGGGTTTTGTAGCGCAATGAACGACATCCGAGTCCGGTCTGTCCGTCTCTTCGTCTTTTCCTCTTCATCTTCATCTTCGTCTTCGTCTTCGTCTTCCTCTTCGTATTCGTATTCGTTGTCTCTTCCACATTCCATTCTCCAAAGAGAACTAAACGATCTATAGGTACTCCATATTTTCCAGTACTACGTAGTATCTTTTTACGAGAATGAAGGAGAAAAGGTCGAACAAATTCGAGTCAATGTCTTTCTAGTTTCTTTTTGACTTTCTTTATTTCTATCTATCTTTCTTTCTTTCTGTTTTTCTGTCCACGAGTTCCACAATTACAGTGGGAACGAAAGAGAAAGAAAACTTGGAGCTCGTTCTGTACGACCAGCTCGAGCAATTTGTTTCGGCGACAAAGCGCAGCAAAACTCTTTGGATTCGATCCAGATCCTCCTCATTCTCCTTCCTTTTTCACTCTTCTTCTTCTTTTCTCACTCCCTCTTTCTCTCTTTCTCTCTATCCAACTTTAAGTAAACTTCGCATACGCAAGCCCACCTTCTCTACGTTCTCTCTCCTTTTTTTATCTTTTCCTTCTTCTTCTTCTTCTTCTTCTCCTCATTCTCCACCAGTTCTTCACGTTTCTGCTTCGGCAATGACGAGGCGGCCTCACCGCGCGAAAACGATGGCCTCTGTTTGTCAAGAGGCATCAAGGGTAGAGGCACCCGTTTGTCAAGGGGATTACCATCGTCCCTTCTAGCTGCCAGAGAATATTAAAATTCCGTCGTATCTTCGTCGTACGTGCGAATACATTTGGCACTCTCTTTCTTTTTCTCTTTTCTCTTTCTATCTCTTTCTCTCTCTCTTACTTTTTGGGTTAGTCCAAGCTCGTATGATTCGGGCAAGATCGAATTCCTCTTTGGCTAGACTCTTGGACGTTCAATTAGTCGAGGAACTACGCGTAATTTCGCGAGTTACTAACTAACTAAGTTTAGAGAAGGGGAGTTTATATATTCGGGTTTCTTGCGTTCCATGAGGTTCAAGATAGTCTCTAGAATTTTGCTCATAATAGAGAAGGATTAACGAAATACGTGTTACCTTGGTTATACCATAAACAAGAAATAGAAAAATAGTATATATATATTTAGCGTCTGTGCGAGTGTGTAGAAAGTTGAAAGAAAAGTCGTGTTAAAAGGAAAGAACACATTGCCGAAGACGGAAATGAGAGAAATTATCGGTAAGAATTTGCCGACGTTTCTAGTAAAAGACCAGCTGACAAGTAAAGAAAAAGAAAGAGAAAGAGAGAGAGAGACAGATAGGAAACATAAAAGCAGGTATATAAATTACACGTGTAACGCGATAAGAAGTTTGAAGAATTTTCTCTGTAGTAGACACAGACGCTCGTGAATGTCGAGAGAAAATGACCGTGTAAACCAAACCTTTATTTTTTATTTTTCTTCCCCTTTTATTCTTATCAATCCAACAAATAAAAACATTTCGTTTCTATTCTACCCAGGTATTATTTTCCTTTGATAAATCCACGTTGAAATAAGTACGATATTATTACCCAAGAGAAAAATCTTGTTCAATTTCGTTTCTATCCTAAAAACGAATTAAATTAACGAATGAACGAACAAACGAACGAACGAATCTTTAATTAAGGGATCACTTAATTCGAAAAAATAAATGAACGTTGAAACGAAGGGATAGTAAAAAAAGGAAATCAATAATTTCACGCTTTTGACGTCGGACGAATTCCCCAATCGGAGATAGGTCGAGATTAAAATCGAAGATCGATCGGTATGCTTTCTCTCTCTTGTTCCTCTTCCACTCGTACGTCTGGATTCCAGTCGACTATGAAACAGCAGCGCGAGTGGACTCGATCGACCACCTGGAAGAAGAAAGTCGAGTGCGTATTTGCCGTGCGGGAGACTATCGAGCCTCGTTAATTCTATTATTTATTCTTCGACCGTTACGATATACATATATATATGTATATATAATACATATGTATGTATGTATGTATGTATGTATTCGCAATCCACAACTTTGGCGAATAATTTTCCCGTTAATATCGTCTCTATACGTTGCTTCTTGGTCGTTGTATTGCTTCCGAGAGTTGTCTCTGAGTTGTCGTCAACGTTCTACTCGTTCGTTGATCTGAGGAGGAGAGTTGTCTCTCTGTGAAGTTGGAACGAGCAAGGAGGAGGAGAGCACACAGGAACGAGCTAGGTTTTTTCTTGCGACGAGTTAATTGACTCGACGTGCTCGAGCACGATGATAAATAAAAGCAAGTAAACTTGTGAGCCCCCGACGGTTGTGGCTAGTTTCCAACATTCTAGTGCGCGTGCCGAGATACGAGAAAAAAAAAATAAGCACTATACCTTGGCGTATACTCACTCCGAGCGTATGCGATTGCTGTTTGCAAAGAAATGAGGATACCTAAGGAAACAAAGAAAAAGAGTAAAAGAGAGAGAGAGAGAGAGAAAGAAAGGAGAAGCTTTCAAAGCTGGATTCCACTAACGTTGATCCCTGAAATGCTGATTACACGCACTAGAAATAGTTTAACTGCTTCGAATACCACGTTATCGGTGCTTAATTCGTTTTACACATTTCGCCCATTTCTCTTTCCCTTATTTTCGTTCGACTTCCTGGCAAATCATAATCCAAGAGAAGTAACAATAACTATAATAATTCTTTCTTTTATAATACTTCTCTTAAAAGTATTTTAATAGATTTTAATTTAATAAACATCATTATTATTTATCTTTTAATCTAACCTAACTGTATTGCAATAGATTTTAATTGAATCGAACGAGACTTTCGGAATAAAACAAAAATCTATTTATTGTTTGTTTTTTAAGGGAGGATAGGGCATTTTTAAAAAACACCGACCATTTGTGATGACAATGATGAAAAAGAGAAAAGAAATAAAAAAAAACGAGGAAAACGGGTTTACAACGACATTAGTTCCACCTGCGTACATTCATCGACCATCCAACAACCCCTATATCGCTTTTGTACGTTTGATCGTCGACCGTATCGCGTTGGGTATTTTTTTTTTTTTTCTTTTTTAACAGTCATGCAGGAGAGGTTCGAAATGAACGGAACGATTCTGCGGGTAGCCTAACGAACTAACACTCTGTCCTCTTTCCCTCCAAATCATTTTTCTCCCTGGCTGTGTATGAAAATTTATGAACTTAGAAAGACGTTAAATAGAGTAAAATAAAATAAAGACTGTATATATTTTATAGCGTATAGCAACTATCTTTGACTACCATTCAAAGCCATTTACGAATCACGATTTCTCCCTCCACCACTCTAATCGAAATACGTAAATTCATGTAACGCAAAATCCATATCGTACGTGAACCTTTCCACGTGATTACATTTCCCTTACTTACTCCCTTGTATTTTACTTGCTGCCGATAATGCGTTCGTTAGTGGCTTACTAGAATTTCTTTCTTGGTGTATACGTACGTACTTCTATACAGGGTCTTCCAAAAATGATTTTATCACGAAATGAAATTTAAAGATATAACTTAAAAGCAAACCTTTAAACAAGAGATACAATTTTGTTAGATTAAGAAAAGAAATCGTATACGAGTAGATTCGAATGCAGGATTAATTAAAAATTGTTCACTTTAAGAAATATGTGAGTTTTGGTAGAACCTGTAGATAGATGAGTAAATTATCCATGGTGATCGGATATATCGTAGCAGTCTCTTACGGCTTAGAAAATCGCTTCCTTTGCGTTCGCGAAGCCGGATAAGACGACCCACATCCAGAAACACGTCGCGTCGTCCCGTGTACCCAGCTGCGTTAGTCGTCGGTACTATCTATCGATGTATACATTTACTTGTATATATATATGTATGTGTTTATATACTGTGCATTATTCGAAAGGAAACTTTACGAATGTATTGGTATGGAGACGATGCAAGATGCATAACGTGTTTGTGTGCGTGGCATACGTGAATTGTCGAGGCGTTATCGAAAGTCAGCGTCGATATCTCGAAACGACCTATGCCGAGGCAACTATTTACCTACAATCGCAGGGTATCGGGGTCGAACGTAAAGCGATTGTTAGCAAGACTAGCAGACAGTAAAGTGATCAAGTATATATATATATATATAATTTAAACGAGATGTAAAGTAAGTAAGTAACTAAGTATACTTAAACTTACATTGACGTGTAAAACCTTATTAACCATTCAATTAAATTCAATCGTTCACTAGCGAAAACGATTGACTCGATTTTTGTTTTTTCATTTTTATTAAATTCTCTCAAGCGACCCAACGTTTAACTTTGTATATTTGAAATATGGAAATATAGAAAAAGAAATCACGTGGGAAATTAATATAAATAAGTAAATTGCATAAGTTTAATTAGTATAAAAGTATTTAAAACGTATAAAGGTAATTATTAATATCGTTGAAGTATGAATAGCGAACAAAGTTCTTTCATCGGCAAAACTAAATTAATTAAAAAGAAACAAATTAATATGCAAGAATATTGAAAATCAAATATTGTTTTGACAATTCAATGATAAACGATAATACCACAATATATAAAATACATTATCAATTTTATTTATCTTTATCTTGTTAATATATCTCACTCTCTGTTTTATGAAAGATAATTTGAAAAATCTATTTACACGATAAATTTCATTTCACAAAAGCAAGTACACACTCGAAGCAGCTAGAACGTTGGTTAGATACTCGAAAGGTCTCTAATAACTTGTACAGATCCAGACTGTATTTCGATTGTATGCATAAAGGCAAGTTATCGTTACCTCTATTAATTGGAGGACGATCGTGAGAAGAAGAAATAAACTGAGAATCTTAATATACGAGATATAGATTTAACGAGATACAGAAAGAGAAAAGGAGAAATAAAGATCTTGTTATATATCGTTTAATTGCTTTTCGATTTAAAACGATGGTCCAGGATATTCGAATAACTATTCTATATCAAAGTAATCCTCTCTTATTCTATCCTCCCTTCATCTTTCTTCAAGAGATTTTCCCTCTCTCTTACTATTTCTTTTTCCTCATCTTTCTTCAAGATTCCCTTCCTCTTCCTCTTTCTCTCTCTCTTTCTTTCTTTCTTTCTTTTACCCAGTGTCTAGATACTTTCGAAAAGTGTTTCGTCGAATTCGGATCTCAAGTGGCGGATCTGTTCTACGTAAAGGAAGCTGTTATTCGAGCGAGAGAAGTTTTACAGAGACCACGCCGTTCGAGGCAAAACTTTGGGCTGCGGCGCCGGCACCGAAGGAGAAAGACGGAGAGAGGTTGAGGAAGGAGAGTAGGGGAGGAAGGGTGAGTGGGAGGGAGGAAGCGGGAGTTCAAAAAGTCAATTAACTGCTCGTGGCGTTTAATCTCGATTGGACGATAACGAGTGGAAACGAGCAAAGTTATGGGTTTGAAATAAGGGTAAAAAGCGAACGACCGTCTTCCTCTCCTTCCTCTTACCCTCCCACCCTCTTACCTTCCTCCAACAACCCTCTCTCTTTCTCTCTTTATCTTTCTTTATTTCTTCCTTTCTTTCGCTATCATCTTCTTCTTTCTATTCTTTACGTCGAGCCGACGCTAGACAGTCGATAGATTTGATTTAGACTAATGAACGTATGCTCGCACCATGACCCCCGTCAACGATCTTCTATACATCTCTATCCGTTCATCGAGACACTTTTTCTCTCTGTTTCTATATTTTATCGGTCAATTCATTTAAACGCGTATTCTTTCGTTGTAACATAGTCATCTTTAGAAAAATAGAGATATGTGTACTCGTATATAACCGTGTATGAATTATCTACTAAAACGATCCTATACCAATGATCTTTAGAGTCTGTTTCGACGAAAGCATAATGAATCGTTAAATTCTTCCGAGAGACTGAAACTAAGTTGAGAGTCAAAAGACATATAAGTTCGGTGGTTATAGTAAAAGGGGTTAATAAATGATCAAACCAAAGATGCAATCGCGAGTTACTTCAAAGGATGGGAATAAAAGTAAACGTGCGAGGTGTTCATCTTTCTGGACCAACGAACATGGGTAGGTCGTTGTGAGATAAGAAAATTTTAGTTGAGAGGGGGAGAGAGATAGATAGAAAAAAAAATTCAAGGAAAAGAAATGGATAGAGTATGCGAATCCCCGAATCGTCGTCGTCGTCCTCGGTCACGCGGCATTCATTCACGTCGACGGTAGGCCGTAATTAATAACCCGTTTAATCAGTCCCATGCACGTCGCTTCCATGCTATGTAAAAAGATTTCTGTGAGAGAGAGAGAGAAAGAAAGAGAGAAAGTAAAAACTAACTGATTTATAGTTAAACCATGGACGTAAAATAAAATCGTGCTGAGAAAGCGATGCAGGAGACTGATTGACGTTAAGTCGGCCGCCTGACTCGATTATCGTTCTCCGGTCATTAAGAAGAAACGTCCCGTTTTACTCTTCTGTCTTTATAGGTGTACACACACACACACACAAAGGTACACATTTATAAATATATATGTATATATTTATTTATATAGCTATTCGTATACGTGTCCTCTTCGCGAGGATTAAGATAAGTGATTAAGATTCTTCGACGAAGAAACGGGATTTCGGATTAATCGTTTCTCCGAAAGAACTTTATTTCGCAAAAAAAATAAAAAGGTACAATGATTCATTCGAATAATTTTAATCGTTTGCATCGATATTCCTGAGATTTTCATCTCTTATCAGGGATTTTTATCTTCGTTGTACTTCTTCTTCTTCTTCTTTTTATTTTCAATACAAATCTCATTAACCGATTGGAATTTTTCTCGTCAAATTTGTGTCAGCCGATATCAAGTAATAAATTAAACGTTAAGAAATGTATTACATCGACGTTTCTCGTACATGATTCATCTCTATAATTATACGATTACGCGTTCGCCAAGTAAATGTATTTATGCGCCAACTAGAACTAACTATTTGTGTGCGCGGGTGTTATTCGTGAACGTCTTTCGGCTTGAAACGTCGTCGATTATCGCGTCGGAAATAGCGAGAATAAATAACGCACATTCACACACATGCATATATTCATATTTTATACACTGCCAGTAAAAAGTTTAAGATCGTACATCGTCGATTTCTATCAAAATCAAATAAACTATTAAACTAATAAACTAACTATTAAATTAGTATTTATGACATATAAATCAACCTTCTTAGTTACTTTAAACAGTACTCTTATTTCTTTGAATTTATATAAGATATTTCAAACTTTTGGCTTGCAGTGTATTTGTGTGTACATAAGAGCTGGTCAGATCGCTAACCGACCCAGTTTCGATGACAAGAAAGGAAGAAAGAAAGAGAGGAGAAAGAGAGAGAGAGATAAAAGGGTTAGTCACGCAGTGTTACTCGTAATATTTATTGCAATACATCGACGTCATCGTCGAAGATTTTTCGACTCGAAGCTTCCGTTGCTAGTTTGACTCGTTTCATTTTCCCCGACTTCCGGGAAGTAAACCTTCGGTTGTTGAAAGACCGAACACTGTCTTTCTATCTCTGAGAGTCTCTGTCTCTTTCTTATTCTCCTTCCCAGCCGGTGCGCGACGACACGTGGGTGTTTTCACGATCGAAGTTGCCCGTACTATCTAGCTGGCTTAAACTTGCCTCGAACTTTCGCGAGTAACGACTGCTCGTTGCCTCGTCGAAAGGTAGACCCGAACTAAGGATGGATAGATAAAGAGAAATAGAGAGAAATAGAGAGAGAAAGAAAGAGAGAGAGAGACTGTGGTCGACGTGTCCACTGAATTCAAAACGGTTGTGTCTCTTAGAACGAACTTGTATTTAAATTTCATATGGTTCATTCATAAGAGTACCCACGATGGTCTACCATGAATTTCATGAATCCTCCTTTTCCATGTGTAAATTTTCATATAAAATAGAGAAAGAGAGAGGGAAATAAAGATAGATAAATAACAAGATAAAGATAAATAATCAAAGAAGATAAACAGACACGAGCAACCACTTAGCCAGATTTTCCTTTTTATTATCAGAATTGGCTGGTGCATGTAGATAACCAGAAAAGAAGAAAATTCTTGGCTGCATTATCCACTAAAGATGAATCGTTCGAAAGAATTACGAGAAAGATGTTGCACGTTGGTAAAAGAAAGATGATCAGGGGAAAGAAGAGGTGGAGTTGTTGCGTTCCTGAACGAGTATCTCCTTCGTAGAGGTAAATCGAGCGGCATCAATTAAAACTGATAGATAGGTGCTTGATGGAAATCTATCGATCGGGAGGAGGCGGCTCCTAGAAGGACGTTCAACGAGATATACGAGATAACTCGACCGAGCTTGGCCACTTGAGATGAATCGCATTGAAGACCCTTTAAGGACAGAGACAGATATACTCGAAGAAGATAGTTACTCTCTTTCATCCCCCATCCTTTCTTTTTCTCTCTTTTCACTTACTTCGGTATTTAATATTCTTTTTAAATATCATCCAATCGATATTTAAATATTTGCGAATGGGCCCTTTAACTCGTAGTTCTTTTCTTTTTCCTGATCAAAATCAAATATTCACGAATGAATACATCCAAGTTGATATTTTTTCTGTTAATTCTTTTTTCACTTAGCTTTTTTATATATCTTTTTTTGTTGTTGAATATTCATTACTGATCAACGTTAGGTATTCGTTAATGAAATCAAACCCTTTTTCTTTTTACCTCTCATACTTCGTTTTAATTATTCATATATTTTTGTTGATACTATCTGAGAAAAATGAAATATTCGCAAATGGATACGTCAATTTATTATTTCTTAGTTTAGTTTTGATATTCTTTTAAATATCTATTGATCGACATAAGGGTATTCAAAAATGAATACATCAGTGAACAGGTCCCAACAGATGTTCCCAAATTCGGTAGTTTATCCGAGTCCGAGGAAATATAAGGACGAAAGAGAGAAGGAAAGAAAAGGAAATTGCTAAGAAAAGGAATCGACTAGTCAAGCGAGAAAAGAGACGTATTTTCAAACAAGAGAACAATTTAGGACCCCATAAGGTGAATGTTTTTTTTTCATATAGCCTTCGTTTGGGTATGCTGCTGGAAAACGTGGGCCCATTGTTAACGTTGACGAGCGAATTAAGAGCGAATAGATCTTTCCGGCCTGTCCTGTATATACCTCTTGCGTAAAAGAGACAGAAGAAGTAGAAGGAAGAAAGAAAGGAGAAGAAGAAGAAGAAGAAGTAGGGCGAAAAGGACAAAGAGAAGGGATAATACGAGCCGGCTAAGCACAAAGGGCCCGGTGTTGGTCGAAGTATTGTGCAAGGGCACTGTAATCCATCGCTGGACTATGGGGACCGTCAAGAGAGCAGTCTTTGGCCCTCTTGACGTAAGAAAAGAGACAAAAACAGAGAAACCTAACTGCTTTCTTGGCCACACGACACGGGAGCTTCTCATCTTCTTCTTCTTCTTCTTCCTTCAGTTCTCGGTTTTGCGAGATAGAGATAGAGAATAGAAAAAAAGTAAAAGGAGAATACTAGAGGAAAGGAAAAAAAAAGAAAAAAAAGAAGTAAGATGACCAGAGTAGATGATGGTGGTAGTGGTAGAAGCCTGCAGCTGCAAGATAGAGAGACTGACCTCGGTGATGCGCGAAATGGACAAAATCCGCACCTGTGGGTTGAATACAGGTTTTCAGGTTTTTGTCCTCCTCTTCCTCCTCTTTCTCTTTCCCCTTCTTCACCTCACCACAATTACTTTTTCCTTTTTATTTTCGTGGGTGTGGACGTATCGTTTCTCCCTTCCCCCTACCAAAGAGAAGAATCAAGATTTGTAGAAAAAAGAAGAAGAAAAAGAGATAGCAAGTTATTTTTTTTTCTCACAGTATCGACTATGCAGGACTATCTAAAAGAGGACAGACACTGAGAAAGATAGAGAGAGAGAGAGAGAGAGAGAGAGTTAGCAACCTCGAAAGGACTAAAGGAAAGCAATCCGTCTATTAATCCGACTTTTCCTAGGACTATCGATCACTCGTTCGTTCGCGCACCAGGGGGTGACTCTCATTCGTATCTTCAAGTTCTCCCTTCCCTCCCCTACTCTCCCTTTTCCCTCTTACAGAACTCTTCCGCTCTTTCTCTTGTACCCTTCCATCCGATCTCTCTCGACTCTTCGTATGTATATACGAATCAGGTATTACTACCTATCTCTTTCCTCAGGTAAAACCACACGCTGAGTTACCAAAAGGTTTTCCGCTTCGTACCCGACCGTGGGAGGTACTCGTCGACTGGATATTAATTATGTTAATTACGCAGTTCGAGCTCATTCGAATACCACCGATGTTGCTTCGATAATTTCAATCAAATGTGTATAAGAGCACACACGAGGGTAAAGAAATATACCCGATTCTCATTGGGTTGTATATTTTCCTTTAATGAATAATATTTTATTAAGTTGAATATATTAATAAAAAAGAAAAATATTTAAAAATATGGTAACATTAATAAAAACTGTCGCGAGTAAAATTCCTATTCGTATTCGTATTCGTATTCGATTGGATTTAATATTAATAATAGTAATATATCATTTAAAATGACTGAAAATTCCTTTATAAAATTTCTCATTCAAGTTTCTTCTAGCTATCGAGTAACCAAGCTGCTATTCGAAGTCAAAGCAATCGTAGTAGCATATAGTAGGTAGCCGAGGTTCATTGAAACTCAGAGAAGAAGGCGCTCGCGGCATCGTCTGTAATAGTGACGGTTGTGTTGGTAATGGTGATAGTGGTGGTGGTGGTAGTAGTAGTGGTAGGGCGATTCACGATTGCATAAGTAGCGCAACGGACGTATATAAAGCCTGTTGCACAAATGCATATCCCGCAGCGAGAGAGTGGAGCCTCGACGAGTACCTACTCGAGTTACTCGCCGTTCGTTCAAGCGGCGTTCACAATTGTGTCGCTCGGTTGCGCACAACCACCACCACCACCACCACCATCACCAGAATACAACATTCGTGTATAGTCATCGGTAAAAATATACGTGTGTATGGTCAAACACATATAAAATCTAACCAACTCTCCCTTCCTCCGCGTACGTTTCACCCTCTGCTTTTCTCATTCTCTACTATGCCTCCCTTCAGCAGCCGGCCAGAAAAACGATTCGCAAACTACCGCGTAATAGCACCACCACCACTACCACCATCATCATCATCACCACCAGCAGCAGCAAATCAAGACACGTATACGTCGAATTGAGAATTTCCAGGGTGCTTGTTCGCGAGCTTAGCTTTTCCCGATTATTATTACTACTACTACTACTAGTACCACTATTATTATTATTGTTATTATTATTATTATTACTCCAAGTCATAAACCGTCACCCTTACAATAGGCCTTTCGACTGGATAGAGAGTTTCTCGTTGCTCAGAGCTCTGTATGTCGCAGGAACAACGCATATGGCCAAGTTGCATTCGCAAGAGTACTGGATGCATATATCTGTGCATGTGCCCTATTGTCTTCGCTCGAACGAATAGGGAAAGAAAGAAAGAGAGAGAAAGATATGATAATTTCAGAGTATTTTTGCTTTGTTTCTTTAGAATACACGCACACGATTAGATACGTATTTACATGCTAAGTCGTTTCGAGGTAATACCTAGGGGAATTAAGATCGTAAAAAACAAGCTCAATCTAGGTTACGTATTATTCCAGAATGAGAACAATATACCTTAAGCCTTTCACCTGTCTCTATCGACGATTATGTACTTAAAACGAATTATAGGTTTTCCGTTTAGTTGAAAAATATTGGATAGATTTTTGTAAAACACTATGCCATATGCACTCGGTATTCCATGTTTATACAACACCGATATTATTATTTCAATAGTAGATAACAGGAAGCATAAAAGTGCATACACAGTGTTCGGATAATAACAGAATATCTGAATACTGAATCATTTTATAGTTTGAGGATTCCATTATACTCGTGAAGATTATTTTTCTTCTTGGACGATTTAATTTATCTTATATTAGTTATTTTAAAAGTGAATTCAATTCTTTTTAATCTGAATTTATCTAACGATTGTAAAGTTTGAACCAATAGTGTATGCATATATATGTGACAAAGGCACTCTCTGTACGTTTCGTAAGTATACATGAAGTACTACGCATAGGTGACGTAGTACTCGACCCAGAATCACGACTCGAGAGAGAGAGAGAGAAAGAGAGGAGAGGATAGAAGAGACTCGAAAATCAGAACGGTAGAAGTACACTCGAAACAGTGCTTACACGCGCGTGGTGTTACCGTTCGTACCTAGAATCGTCGATCTCGCAACGTGCCATATGCGAGCACTCGCGTTCCCGGGGGTCCTTTAGCATTGTGGGATATCATAATAGTCCTATAGTATACAACCGAGTGCACATTTTCATCTCCCTGGTATTAGCGAGCTAATGAAACGTGAGTTGGATTCCAGTCGCGACGCGTTGGTGTCGCGTTTCCGGAAGCTGCAAAAAAAAAAGGAGAAAGAAGAAAAAGAAATAGAAATGAGAAGGAGTGAAAGAAAAGGAAAGGGAACAAATAAAGAGAAAGAGAAAGTTCTTTTTTTTTCCTATTCGTCTCTTTCTTCGTTTCATTCTGACAGGAAGAGAAAGAGAGAAACAGTGGATAGGGTAGTTGCCGTGTAGATGAGGGAGAAACCCGATCAATTTATTTATTAAACGTTTTTCGTGCGCTTTTGTTGGCATTGCCGGGTTCCCACGGGAAATACGAGGTGCTTAAAAGAGTAAGGGAGAAGGAGGATAGGAATCCTTTAGCGCGCTAGGGAATTCTCTGCGTCGAGAACGGAAAGGATCCAATGGAGACCTTCCCTAATGGAATCAGCGAGGTGGAGAAGCAAAAGGATGAGAAGTAGAAGAAGTAGAAGAAGAAGAAGAAGAAGAAGAAGAAGGAGGAAGAGGCGTGTTACAAAGATACTGAGGGAGAAAAGTATAATAAGAAGGTTGACACGTAAACCTTGCTCCTTCAAATTTTCCTTCAAATTTTTCCTTCAAAATAATTCTACTGTTTCTTTTCCCATCATTTTCCATTCCTCTTATAAATCTATGTTGGTAAGAGACAAATGTGCGAGATAATAAAAAGAAAATAACGAAAGGAAGAAAAAGATTCGTTTTCCATGTTAAATAAAAAAAGAAAGAAAGGAAGAGAAGGAGAGAGACCCAGGTCGATTCTTCTCGACGAAAGAGACAGCGGTTCGCCATTAGCGCAATCTAATCGTCGGAGGTCCCTTAATAACAGGTTGGTCCCAAAGAAGCTGCCGCGGCAGGCCAAAGATTCTTCCTTCCTTGCCTTCGAAGCTGCAAAGATGCCGAGAAATCTTAACTGGAAATGGAAAGGGAAAAGAAGGTGGAGAGTTACTTGGCCAGAAATTCATTCGGTTTCTCGGATAGCTCAACAACCACCATGTTTCCTTTCTCTCTCTCTCTTTCTCTCTCTCTCACTTACTCATTCAGTATCTTACTCTTTTTATCTGTTTCCTCTCTGTAATCTCTTTCTCCGAGACCAAGCTCAATTAATGCTTAACGACAAAACCAAGAAATAAGAGAAGCACTCAACCTTTTCTCTCAAGGGCATGCGTGGGACCGAAGTAAAAAGGGTCCTGGTCTAAGAATGCAACCATTACTCTTAAGAAGATAGTAGCGTTAATTGTAAAACCATCTTTTCTATTCCAGCCGCAAATTACCGAGCCGCACGCGCTCAAAGAATGCACACAGCACTGCACCGCATCGAATCAAATCGTTCTTTCGTTCTTTCGTTCTTTCGTTCTCCTTTAGTTCGGTTTTCTTCTTTCACGTTGCTCTCGATGGCGCCTTTAAACGGCACCCTTATTCATTTTTTTCCAAACCCTCTCTTGTGAACCTTTCTTTCTTTCTTCCTTCCTTCCTTCCTTCCTTCCTTCTCTTTTCATTTTCTGCACTTTCTCATTCAGTCTTTTTTAATAATTGAAAAGCATTCGAAATTAACGTACCATCATTGGGTTGCTTTATCTACAGACTCGCTATTATATCCTCAGACAATATTAACTTTTTGATAAGGACTATTACACACACAAGGGCTCGACATTATTCCGTTTGTTAGGATATAATGAACCTTATGCTCTGTGCTACTCCTACAGCTGTTTCTTTGATTTTCTTTCTCTCTCTCTCTCTTTTACTCTTTTATTTTTATAATCTTTCTTTTCCGTTTTTTCATTTTGGAAAGTATCATTCATTTACCGAAGGATCCTATTCCTCTCTCTCTCTCTCTCTTTTTCTCTCATTCTCTCATTCTTTCTCGGATTGAATCCTACGAGTCCAGATTGCAATTTGTTGCACGGTTCTTCCTGGAACCCCGTGGGACATGGCTCTGTCATTATCTCGATAGCTACGAGAAGAGCAAAGAAAGGAAAGAAGAAAAAAGAAAAAGAGGAGACTGAAAAGGTGGGGTAGGAGGAGAAGAAAGAAGGAAGGTACTGCGGTAACGCGAGTGAAAATTGAAGGAAAGGAATATCTCTTCTTTCTGAATTATAAACAGACTTTTTCGTTTGGAAAAAAGAAAGAAAAAAAAAAGATAGATCCAGAATAGTGGGTCCTCTTTTTCCTTCTTTTATTTCCCCATACTCTCTTCTTTCTCCCACTTCCCCATAACTTTCTTAGAAACCCTCAGTCTTTCGCCTATGGTCGAGATAATTCCTGTTCTAGGTAATACGGGATACAATCTAACGGATTATGGGGCACCGAAATTGCCAGGTTACGGGAGTATAACTGAAGATAGGGAATGGGAACGAAAGAAGGAAGGAAGGGCTAGAAAAATCTGCTGGATTTAAGGTGCCGCAGCCCTCTTTTTGGAAAAGCAACGTGTCATTAAAGACAACTCAGTCCCTGGTCCTTTATCGACCGTACCTATTTTTTTATTTTATCTATCCATTATGTTTTTATTGTTTATTACCCTCTTTCGTTTGTGTCCCTTTTTTTTTGAACAATTTTAACCACTTTACAGTCCTTTCAGTTTAACGATAGGGAAATATATTCTTGGATTTTCTTCTTTCCTCTTTTATTATTTTGTTTTAATTTTCAATTAAGGCCCACTCGTTCGTTGAATCTGTCAATTAAGTGGAAACAAACGAGAATATATTTTTTTCTTAGTGTTACCATTATTTTATAATAACGAATATTGTGATATATGGTAAATGAATGATTACCATGACCGATTTTGTTTTTCTAACATGAAATACGAGTCTTTCGTTCACTCTTCGTTCAGTCTTATCTATCAATCTATCTAAACGTTCACCTATCTTTTCTATCCATCTATTCACCCGCGTATTCGTCCGTCCTATTCGTGTCTTTTATCTTTCTCTTCTCAAGCTACTCGTTCGAAGATATCCCACATGTGGTAGGAAGGATCGAGTCACTGGTAAATAATGCGCGTGGAGAACCAAGAGAAAAAAAATATAGAAAGAGTGAGAGTCAGAGAAAGAGAAAAAAGAAATGAGAGAGAGAGAGAAAAAGGTGAAGAGAGGGTGCGCCTCGCGAGACAAAGGAAAGGACTCGGCCTCCTTTTGTTTCACCAAACCGATGAAAGCAAAAAAAAAAATATACTAACTGGTAGGACGATGTCCTAAATGTTTTCTGGATTATTTTCCGCTTTTCAACCCCTTTTTACTTTTCTCATCTCGAATATTAAAAAACAAAAAGAAATAGAAAACAAATAAAAGGAAAAGTTAGAGATTTGTATTATTAAAATAGAAATATTTTTTCTAATTATTTATTATCCTTTTATATTCTAAAAGGAAAATTATTAGGTTGGACAAGTATTTTCCTTATTCGAAGAAACAGAAATTATTTCATTAGACCTTGATATTTAAAATATTTCATTATTGATTCTGAACGTTTGTATTCGGTTTCAACAAATATAATCGTCCAATTTTTACACTTGAAACAATCAAAAATAATAGTTTTTCTATTTTTATTTGTACGAATATACGTTGCATAGAGTAAGTGTGATATTTTAAGATTTTTCTTGTTAATATTCTATTCTCATATTTTATTATAAACACTTAATATTTAAAAACTATCAAACCGAGGAAATAGCACCCTTAGGAAAAACATTAGGACCATTTTATATTTACAACGATCATAAAAATATATATCGTATGAATCCTTTTGAATCACCCCTTAGCTCGTTATCGACTAAACCGTATCGTGATTTGAAATCGCGTGAAATAAATCTAGCAGTAGGAAGCATTAATGAGATCAAACGACTGAACGAAGAAGATAATCTTATTACTTATAAAAAAAAAAAAACAGGGGTCTGACTTAGCAGCGATCGTAAAGGTGAATACAAGGCCCTTGGTAATCGTAAAGGAGTCATAGAAAAGAAACAAAAATAGGCGGGCCAGGAAGATGGATAAGAAAGATGTTTGAGTTATGCGACTGCTCGTTCCAAATACTTAAAACAGGAATACAATCTTTTCTCAATGATGATGATGATGCTAAATCTGTATGAGATAATCAAAAATAAAAGGAAATCAAATGGAGGAGAGTTCGCGTATATGGTAAAAAAATAAAAAGCTAATAAAACAAGAAAGATAGATTTAATTTACGAGCGAGTAAAGTTCTATCCCCTTAGGGATATCAAAGATTTGTCGTACAACTTATCGATTCCATTAAGTACCTACTATTAGTCCGATAACTCGTAAGTAGGCGCGATCAAATTCTCAAGGATACCCAGATTCGAATAACCCGAGGTAAGATTTTCTACCTGACCGTCTAAGTGGATTCATTTGTTTTACTCGTCACGGCGGCACGGTCATCCTCTCGTTTAAAGATAACTAACAAGGAGAACGATAGGTCAGCCCCTGGTCATACCCTGATTTTATACTACTTGTCTGAACATATATAGGGCGTTTACTTATACTACTTCTAGTAGTACAAGTAAACATCAAGATAAAGTAAAGAATAGTTAAAGTTCTTTTCAGTGAAAAATTTCAAAAGGTTGCGACAGCGTTTTCTCAGCGAAAACTTGAGCTAGATTAAAAACAATGTTATGGGCAGATAGCCCAAGGTTCAGAGAAGATTTTGATATAACTTAGTCATGGTTAGGTCAAGGTTAAGTATTGGTTGCGTCAAGATAAAGTAAAGAGTAGTTAAAGTTCTTTTGAGTGAAAAATTTAAAAAGGGTGCGACAGCGTTTTCTCAGCGAAAACTTGAGCTAGATTAAAATGAATGTTATAGGCAGATAGCCCAAGAGTCAGAGAAGATTTCGATTTAACTTAGTCATGGTTAAGTCAAGGTTAAGTATGGGTTGCGTCAAGATACTTTTAGTAGTACAAGTAAACGACCCATATATCGTTAGACAAGTAGTATAAGTAAACGCCTAATATAATAATAAACGTTGCACTTATATTACCGTGTATTATAAAACTTAAGACTCGATGCACGCATGAGTAACATATCCTATGAAGAAAACGTGTAGATAGAGAAGAGAGTCTGTAAGAAATATTCCAAATGCATCGTTCACCAGAAGAGATATCCGTCTTTTCCATCGAGTCCCTCGACGTTATTCTCCTTTCGAAAATCCTTCGAGACGATAGTCCACAGGACGATCAACGTTTCTCTATCACGAAGCCAACTACGTCTACGAGAAAACGGGACAAGCTCAGATTTCACTCATGGGGCCTTCGAGAAAGAGAAAGAGAGAGGACTCGCGTGGTAACCTTAGACCTAGTAGACGTCGATTTTCCTCTTGAAAATTAATGGACCCGCTGACGCTATCGTAAAAAATACTCTCCACCCTCCTTCGGGTTTCCCTGGCGAGTTACATACTTGTGAAAGTGGGTTTTCTGTCTTCGTCTTTTTCTTCCCAGTTGCAATTCGATCGTTCTTAAATCCCACGCGTGTTTTTTTTCCACTTTTTTTCCTTTTTTTTCTTACCAGGTTTTCTTCAACCACGACTACTAGTACCAAATTATTATAAGAACCCAAATTGATGTACAATACACCTTACGTTCGTAAAAAAAGAAACAGGAAAGAAAAGAAATATAACAGAGAAAGGTAGAATTTCCAAACACGCGTCGTTTAGATCAAATATTAAAATACACAGTAGCATATAAAAATATTTAAATTCGTTGAATGACCCTCGTTACGTTTTAACACCCTACGACAATTGTAACATTGTTATTCGAGAATAATTACATTTTTTCTATTCGTATTCGTATACGAGTTATAAATAAAAAAAAGAAAACCTCCCTTCTCGTAAAATAAATTTTTTTAGTCCTTTTTCAAACGCGTTTATGCGATCTTTTTCTTTTTCTAAACTTCAATAGCCCCAAAGGAGTTCTTGTCTCACTTTATTTATTTTTCTTCTTCTTACTTTCTTTCTTTTTTTTACATATGTATGAAGAATAAGAATATTTCTATTTATGTAAACCGAATCGTCTCACCCTCGATTCGATTCAAGCATAGAATTTCGAAGATATAAGAAAGTAAAGGAGAGAAAGAGAGAGAGAGAGAGAAAGAACGAGACCCAAAGGGAGATTCGAGCTTCGTTGACCTCCTGGCGAAACGAAACGACCTTACAAGAGTTTCCTCTTAAGAAAAGCAACTCACGGGAGCGAAAACGAGGGGTTGACGAAAAAACATTCGAGTTTTTAGACTAGGTGGTTTCTTACTCGACGTTGAATTTCACGACAAAGAAAAAGTAGAAGAAGAAGAAGAAGAAGAATAAAAATAAGGGCCACCTAGAATGACGTCGATGAAAATTTTTCCCTTTTCTCCTTTTTTCCACTTCTTCTTTTTCTTCTTTTTATTTATCTAATTTTTTTTTGTTCTCCTTGTTTTCTTATTTCATTTCTTCAATCTGGCTAATGTACGAACGTTCACACGATGTCTTATAAGAAACGATAAAGAAGAGGACAGACAGAAGTCCCGTTTCCGGCACGTGCGTCTCGTAAGCGCCGTGTTTTCCGCGATACTAGTAGATGCCGCAGCGTGCTAGTAAGAAATCACGAGACATAACTAGAAAATAAAAGAAACGACGAATCCCTAAGGCGTCACGTGCTACTAAGATACACTTTTTAAAAGGAGTGTGCAACATATGTTTCAGACAGGGTAGAACCACCAGCCAACCAGCCAACCAACCAACCAACCAATCAACCAACCGACCAGCCACCAACTAGCCAGCCAACCAGGGAACTAGCAAACCAGTCAACCGAACGTCCAATTCATCACCTCCTAGTTTCTTGACTGAAACCTACATTATTTTCCTATTCGAAGTTAGTTTAAAGTTACAATTGGTACCACCTTTGGCAACAAACAAATCATTATGCCAATGATATTCCTAGGAACATAGTTAAAACGAGCAAAATTAATTTTTACAGATCCAATAAATACAGTTTAAAGGGGTACAGAGATATAAAAGGGTTATTTGAAGAAAACATGTTGAAGATCCATGTAAACAGACGAGGAAGTACCTAAATCGCATAAATAAGGGAATTACGAGCCAAGAAAAAGGAAAATAAAAGAAAGGAATCACCTGTAGCAAACCCTAAAGAAGATTTTCACAATGACGTGCGTGAAACCACTCTCGGGCTACCCTTTTTTTCTTTATTCTTTTCTTTTTTGGTAAATCAGAAAACGAGGATGAGTGTCCCTTTTTTCTTATAAAATAGGGGGACATTCGAGTTATATAATAAATCTTCGAAGAGATAGGTCTTTCGCCGGTGTCTTTGTTCTTTTTTTGGTTGTCTTCTCAACCGAGTGTCGAGGATTTTCTTTGGAGAATGATCGTAGAAAAAAAAAGTATGGACTTTGAGGAATGTTACGAGTGTAAGAATCATCGAAGGGTTTCTACTCTCGAAAGAAACTTGTGTGTTGGTTCGAGGAAGGAAAATGGGATGGTATCATGGACGTGGTTCGAACACCCCCTGCTGTTAAAGCAACTTCGTGGGGATAACATACTGGAGAGGGGGTGTGGCATTGGTGCACCCTTCGAAAGAACCCTGCGGTCATTCTCGTCCTTTAGTCGGCAACCTTTAAAGCCTCGTACACATAAAACGTGTCATTATGCAGCAGAGTTTAAGCTACGGGAACACGACCAACTATACCAACAACAACGAGGACAACAACAACACAACTACGATGACGATGACGACGATGACGACGATAACGATGACGATGATGACGATGATGATGATGATAACCGTTACGGAAACGCCCTGTAATGGGATAAAAATAACCGTGTTTATATAGGATTATGAGCAGATCATCTTTTCTATTCTAGCGTATTGGAGACATCACGTAGAGGGTAAAAAAAAAGAAAATAAGAGAGAAAATAGAATAGGGAAAAATAATGCGTTCGATGAAGGGTATCTATGACCGAACTATTCCCTCCATTATTGTCTAGCTCCGAGGGATACTTGTTTATCGATTAGTGGCCTGTTAGAGCTACGAAATACGCTAACTGTAACCGAAGCTTATCCCCAACTTAGTCATGAATAAATATCGTCGTTTGACCTACACTGTGTGGTTAATGTTCGGGATGAGATCGGACAACATCCTGAATAATCTATGCTTTTTGCGAAACCTTCCTGCGCTAAAGCCCGTTCGTTATTTAAATTGAATACCACCCAAGTTCTTCTTAATAAATATTTCAAGATCATTCTCTCTACGATAATTTCAAATGATTCTCGTTTACCCTTGAATAAGTATCGAAAGATTGTACATTATTTAAAGTTATATTGTATTTTAGCATAATTTCAAGTACGTGGACCCTTTTCTGCAATTTCTACGATCAACGACCCTTATGCAAATGATGATTTAACTATTCCCTTGTAATCACAACGAGGAGTTATGGTTGATTATCGTGTTGGCGTTGAATTTCATTGGTTTAAATGCGATACGATTCGAATTTTCGATAACAACTACAAAGCGAACACGAATTTAAAGCTTGTTACGAGCCTCTTTCTCTCCTTCCCTTTTATCGATATAAGAAAGAACCTGAAGGGCTTCCAAACGAACACAAAAGAAACATGTTTTCTCTCTCTCTCTCTCTCTCTCTCACTTATTCTCTCTCGGTCCACATGTTCGTCCCACATTGACCAGAATTCATCTACCAGCATATAACCATCTAAAGAAATTTACAAAGCGGTAGCTTTCCGATGTAATGAACTCCGACAATAAAACTCGGAGAGTAACGTGCACGGAAAAGATATCAAATTCGAAATTCAAGATTCTCATCTAACAAAAAAGGTACCTTCGTTGTATATCTCGATATCTCATCAACCTGTTAAAGGATTAATAAAGAGTAAGATTTATTGAAATTAATATTTAATTGCAAGAAAATTAAAAAATATATAATAAAATAATAATTTATATTATTAAAAAAATGTATATATCATTATACAAACTCGATTTAATTCATCTGATTTTAAAATTTTTCCCTAACAAAATAAACAATCGGAAAAATACTACTCTGCTTTATTATACCGGTGTCATAGTAATTACAACGGTACGGCTATTCCCGGTGCTCAATTGTCTTTCCACGGTAACGAGTTTGCGGCTTACGCGGTCGCAGAAATGTATCGTTCGTTTCCACCCCTTGCCACGTTTCTCCGACTCCTCTCTCTCTCTATCTGCCTATCCTCGAATCATCCACCCCCCAAGAGAGAAAAGAGAGAAAAGGGTAAACGATAAACGAGAGAAACAGAGATAGAAGGAGAAAGAGAGAGAGGAGGACGATTTCTGCTTCTACTCCCTTCCACCACGAATGTTTGCTTTCGTAACACGTTAACGAGACTCGTCGCGAAATTCGAGCGGCGATATTAAGCACCAGCGAATTCTCCAACCCCCTCTCTCTTCCCTTTCCATACACACCACCCCCATAACCATCCCACACCCAACTCCACTACCTCTCCCTCATATTTGATTATAGTTTTGCTAATTGCGTCGGTGTAAGAGAGAAGGGAGTAACGTTCGATGTAGGGTGTAAGGGTTGAAGGGGGGATAGAAATGAGGGTAAGGGGTGGTTAGTTGAGAGAAGGTGGGGAGGAACGATAACGCATGGAAACGAAACGTTATTAAATTATTCTAGTCTAACGCTGTATCCGTTCATGTTCATGGACATAAATTGACACCGAAAACGTTCGGAGCCATTCGGATTCGAACGTGGACCATTCCCGATTGGTACGTTAGAAGCTCCGCAATGGGATTAAATTCCTGTTATTAATGGATTTGTTTGCGGTACCCGACTCGACGGTCAATATTTATTTATCCGAACGGACGTTAGCGTAGCGACAAGTACTACACTATCCCTCTAGGGTGGAGACTGAGGGGCAGAAGAGGGTTTGTTGTCTGATAAGAGTTACCTTCGTGGAAAAAGGGAAGACGGTGAATGTGTGAGAAAGAGAGACAGAGAGACAGAGATTTCCCTAAATAAATGACTGTCGTATTTATTTGATGAAAAAACAAATTTATACACCTACCTAAAAGCCGAATAACCGTTCGTTTCGGTTTCGAAAAAAACGCATCGAGAAAAGAGGTTTTTTCTCTATTTTTTTACTTTCTCTAAATTTTTTTCCAAGCTTTCTTTACTTTAGTCTCGACGGTAATCAAACCGTACGTTTTTTTTTTCTACATTTATCTAAAGGCATTCTTACTCTTTGCCTAAGTCAAACGTTCGACTTGGATGTTTTTTAAAAGGTTTACTTTTACCTATGAATTTTGATCCTCCCCTAAAGCTTTTTCTTCTAAAGTATTCCCATAATTTTACCGTAGAACGCTGACTAGCGTTTGACAGGCGTATCGAACGCAATACATCACGACACAACCAACCAACCCCATAGTGTTCGGTAATTCGAGAGATCCCATGTATTTCGTTCACGTTGAATTACCTGTGGTTTCACGTTCTACGTACGTTAAAAATATTTCTCAACAATTTTTCTCCCTTTTTTATTTATCTTCCAAAATAATATTATTCCACGAATATACGTGTTTCCGATTGTCAATCTGAAATAACATACCTGGTAAAGAAAATATGAGATAATAGTAAAAATTTGACTATGAACTTCGGAAAATAATTCGAAGTATTACATGTACATATAAAAAAGAATAAAAAATGTTTATAAAAATCCAAGTTAAACTTGCTCGCGCGAGAGCTCGCAAGCTACTCCGCAGCATCCGGCCGGCGCGTGGTAGAAAGATACGACATCTCTTTTCCCCCACCATTAACTGCTTTCTACCTACTCCCGCACGTTCATCCCCACTTCAGAAAATCCCCCTACCAGCATCATCGTAACCACCACCACTGGCATAACCGCCGCCGTTTTTGCCGCCGCCCAACACCGGCGTCCAACAGCCGAAGGGCCCCGAGTCTTCCGTGGTACGAGTAGTAGTCAGTTGGCCGACATGAGCCGCGCGTGTTTGTTGGGGCTCTTCGTGTTCGTATTATTCTCGAGATTGATCTATCGAAACAATTCGACGAAGCGTCGTTTATGTTCGATTTATTAAAACAACCGAGAAATAAATGGGATCCTTTTGTTTATTTGATTCTAAATGAATATTACATTTTACTTTTCTTTTCTTACTAAATCATTCCACGATTGGAGATAGATTAATTAAGTTTAATATTTCTTGTAAACACGTAACGCATATGTGAAAGATTTAAAACGACACATAATATACATCACGAGATAAAGATGAATTGATTATTTCGAAGAAATTTATAGTGAATAAATAATATAATAGGTGCTTCGAAAACGTGAGATAGGAGTGATGGAAAAATCCGATTAGTGTTGTTACAAATTCATACATACATTTTCTAATTCGTCATAGTTTTATTTCATCCTAGTATTCTTTTATTAACGATCTTCAGTTTTTTTTCTTGTCTTCATTTAAAGATCGATATTTATTTATTTATTTTATATTACTTTTATTTCTTGCCCCCCTATCCCGGTGAATATACATAAATACTACATCAAGTTGTTCCTATTTTTCTTCTTCGAAAACGTTGAAGGTTTTGAATCTAATCGTGGAGTTTAAAAGAAGCAGGTCGTCTAAACGTACGACGACGCTTAGGAAAACGGAACAGCACGGTGTAACGAACTGTACGAATGATAACAGTGTTAGTGCGGTGGGGTTAAAGTGCCAGCCCGTTTATGGATAACTGCGATCGGCCGATCGAATTTACGAGTAAGTGATAAACACCAGTGTATATTTTTATGCATGCATTGAATATATACATGTATTTATATATGTATGTATATATGTATGCATGTGTGTATGTGTGTACGTGTATATATAAATATAAGAACGTTATTCTTCTAGAAATAATTATTTATTCATTTACATTTATTTTCTAACGAAGACAATATTTTTTCCGATCGATTAACCATACCTCGAAATATTTACCGGTATTTATCGTTCGCCGTTAGGTTCTTCCAACCCAACAAATTAGAGATGACTTTCTTTATTACAACGTAGAGAAGTCGAGAAAAAAGATATTCAAAATGAAGACTTTTTACTTTTTGAACGGTAAGGGACAAAAGTATTTTCGAATCATTCGACCGAATGCACAATTTCAAAGCCTCTCTTTTTCTCTCTTTCTTTCTTACTCTTCTATGCTTCTGGTGAACAAAATTAGGAGAAGATAGACGTTCGAATGGCAACCCTCGAAAAAGAACTCCTGCTGTGCTTTTTTCGACCTTTAACAAACGTCAACGAACAAACTACGCAACGTTATGTAGTAGCTTTTTATTATTTTTTGTATACTCTTTGAATTTCTTTTTCCTTATCTCTCTCTCTCACTCTTTCTCATACAAGGAAGATAGATTTAAATTATATCCTAAAATTATGGATTTTTAAATGGAAACTTAGGCTACTACCTCGGATACCTTCTCCAATCTCGCCGACGGGACTATATCGCATTACCAAGCTTTGGAGTTCGGAGTCGTTAAATAAACGCGAAGCGACACGAACCATTCCTCCTCTTCCTCCTCCTCTTCCTCCTTCTTCTTCTTTACTTGTTGCTTCTTCTCGATTATTTTTCTTTCTTTGATTTATATTTATTTTATTATCATAGATGTATATACCAAACGTACATACAAATATCCACATATATTCCAATCCACAATATTTTCAACCAAAAATCACCAACACTACACTTTCGATTGAAAATAATTTACCTCACTTGTCCTATCATATTTTCTATTTTCCGTTTGGAATTTATTAGCAATTAGATTGTAGAAAGGTATTAATAATAATACAAGATATATCGAGTATAGTTGTATCGTATAAAACATACAGCGTTATCCGTTCCACGACAATGCTCGTACTGACGAATAAGGTTGAAGCTGTCATATGATTTCCATATTTTATATAAATTTTTATACATCTTTCACTTTTTCTCCATTCATTTCATACAGAAGAATAAGAACGGAGTTATTTAACTTCTCCTATACACAACGTTTGACGTGAGCTATTTATACCTACTTATACTCCCTTCCTCACCCCGCTATCTTGGCACTCAGCCAATGGTACTAATCTTCATCGTGACCCTATGACACGGACAGTAATACTTTTATATCTTGTTCCTACTACTTTTACATTTCTATACGTTTGTTATAACTTTGTCCCCTTTTAAAGGGAAAGAAAAAGAGAGAACGAGAGAAAAAACTTTACAAACAAATTTAAAAGAGAAAGAGAGAAATGCGTTCGTTCATCCGCATCGATGAACCCAGACACGCCGTAGCCGTTTTCCCGTACAAAATCGAATTGGTTGTATGTGCCTAAAGGCACGATAAGGTATTTTTTAAATATTTTTTTTTTCTTCCTATTTGTTTTTACTTCTTTTTTTTCCAACCCTCACTCCTCTCTCTATTTTTTCCCCTATTATTATTATTTGAAAACGCAAGGGAACAGGAGGAGGTAGCGGAGAAGGACGAGGACGAGGATGAGGAGAGGGTTGGTAAAACGTAGAGCGGAAATAAAACGCGAGTCACGTCGGCGATAAACTAGAAACATTTTGCGAACGCATGTCGGACGAGTCGAAGCGTTTCTGCAACGGCTGGTGGTCTCGCATTTTTCTTCTTATGGGTAACGCGTTAGGTTCAAGCCTACGAGAGAGGGATAAATAGCCGCTGGTCGAGCTCTCTTTCTCTCTCTCTCTCTCTCTCTCTCTTTTTCTCTCGCGAATGTTGCTAACGCGGAAAACGCATAACCGTAAAATATCCTTCCATATGCGGCGGTGGTTGCGAATGGAGATTTACAAACATTCAAGTGCACTTACTAGAATTACGTCTACCGGATCACGTCCCTCCTTTTGGTTGGCCGTTTACAGTGGCAATAAGTTTTCCAGGATTTATGCGAAATATATATATATATATTATATATAAATATACATGTATGTATAGGTGTGTGTGTGTGTGTGTGTATGTGGAAATTCAAACGCCACCAACGAGAACCCTCTTTGCTTTAAACTTGCATCCGTTCTCTCTCTCATTCTCTCTGTCTAGGAATATTCCTAAGATACGTATCGTGCTAAATTCACGAGCGAGTTTTAACCCTATAACTGTTCCCCGTATTTCCTGGCAACTGTCAAAATTACGTTTGGAAAAGTAAGAACGTTCCTCGAAATAGAAATCCAAGTTTCGATCTCTGATCTCTTCGGACGTGTTCCTATCTCTTTGAGAAAAAAAAATAGAGAGAGTTTGAAGAAAATAATCAAATTAGATAAATTGTAATAGAAAATGTTCAAACATTTGTTTAACTGGTTTTCCTTTACTGGTATTTTTTTGTTCTTTACAAACAACTTTCGATTGATTAAACTCTGAAATTTGTTGTTTCAAGGAGGCACGTTCTATAATTTCTAACGTCTCAATTCGTTATCCACCAGGAGGAAGAAATTACCAAGATTTGTAGTTTGATTCCGTAACTGGCATCCTCGTAGCTTTGATCTATGATTTCTTCAAGCGTATTACGTCTTTTGGAAAAAAAAGAGATAGAGTAAGAGAGAGAGAGAGTACGATGAATAACAAAATCTTGTTATGCGATTCCTCGTTTGTAAGTGGAATGGTAATAAACTGTGCAATTTTTTATTCAAATATTATACTATTATACCGATCGATCAACCTAACAAACTAGTCGTTAAAAGAGGCACGTTCTACAATTTCTCTCTCATTCGTTCCCCTTTAAATTTGTTATCTTCCAGTGGAAGAAATTAGAAAGATTTGTACTTTGATTCTGTAACTGGCATCCTCGAAACTTAACTTGAGTATACCTCATAACTTGAGTATCCCATGTGTGTGTGTATTTGTGTGTATGTGTTTGATAGTTAATAATATCTCTATGAAATTATCTTCAATGTTTGTTATAATCTTTAATCGGTATTAAGTGTTGACTTCCTATAATATGCATTTGATATTTTTGTATTAATTTAATCCCGTAAAATAAAATAAAATAAAATAATAAATTTCAATGGTTTTTAAAGATCATTGATCGTAAAGACGAAGCAAAGTAATCCCATGGATCGATGCAGGAGCGACGGTGATTTGCAAAACGATCGATTCAATTACTACCTTCGACGATACGTCCGCGTCCGTGTAGGATCGTTGAACGAACGAACGAACGAACGAACGAACGAATGAGCGTGCGATGCTATCGAGTATCACAGTGTTCGAGTATACCGTATATCGACTCTACACTCTTCTAGAATAAAATCGATGTTGAAATCCGCCATATATATTCGTTCGAACGATCGGTAACACAATATTCTCGACGATCCGTGCCGTTTATCGCCACCGTTACCGATAATTCGTGACACACGTGACCTCCCGATCGATCCTGAATTTTTTACCTTGTTCTGCGAGACACCGCCATTCTCTCTCTCTCTCTTTCAATCTCTTTTTTACTCTTTTTCTTCTGTGTTACTCTTGTATACCGGAGATAACACATTGCGCCTTTCCTTTGCCGTTCATTTGATCTGACCGAATAATTAATGATTCCACGATATCTTGGCTTTTAAAGTAGGGAGAAACGACGGTACGTATCAATCGTCATTGGCGCCGGATTAATAATGATCGTAGTAATAATAATAATAATAATTATTATTATTATTATAACGTGAATAATAATAACAATAATCGCTTTGTTCGAGTTACACAATAATCATAGAATCATGGTATTATTATTGCACTATTTAACGAAATGTCGATTAATCTCGAGAGAAGTAAGTCATACCATAACATTTTGTTTGTGTATGTGTGTATATGTGATTGTGTCGAACGATGCTCATTAATTATTATATCGTTAATGTTAAAACCAACGAATTTGATTTTACTCCGATCTCTCATCAGCTTCTATCGTAATTATTCAATTTTGAAATTGGATTCGTACTTTTAATGTTACGTCACATACACACACACACATTTACCCAACTACTTGGCGTTCGACGCAGATCGATATCATTTTAAATCGAAATTCTAACACGTCGATACTCGTGTATTTTACGATTATCAAGTTTGTTCTACATAGCGTGTATATTTTTAGATTTGTAAAAGTTACTTTACACTCTCTCTATACTCAGGAACTTATTATTTATCTTCTAGCATGGTTAATAAATTAAGAAAGTAAATGGCGATTCCTAAAATGGTTAGATCCGTTTCTCCTGTTTTTTGTATTTTTTTTTAATCGACTAGCAATAGTCATTTTATCTTTAAACCAATTAGTACGTCGATAAATATGACCTGGATTTATTTTTTGAAATGTACTTTTTTTGCTTTCTTCTTCTTCTTCTTCTTTAGAATCAAGTCTGAAAAAGATCAGAAAGAGAAGAATAGAAAATAAAATAAGAAAAATAACGAAGGAGAAAGATAAATACTAAAACGTTTACTCTCTAATAGATTACGTTGAACAAATGACAAGATCCTAGTGGTCTAAAGTAACTCGACACGGTGGGTGGTTATGTCCATTTGATTCTAAAGAAGGGACACCTTATTTGACTTCCTTGAGAAAACGTTATTAACGATTAAGCGAACTATCTATACACGCATTTATGCAGTATGCTAGTAGCCAGCTACTCCTCAACGTTAAAAACTACTCGAGTACTCGACTCGATCGTTACAAGAACTGTTACGTTTCGTGTTTCACGAGATAGAAAAGGAGACACTCGAAACTAATGAAGTCGAACGAGAGAGTTGAGATAAAGAAAGAACGAACAAGAAAGAATGGAAAAAGAAAAATAGACAAAAAAATATAATAGGAGAGCAATAATGGAAGAAGAAAAATATAGGCGGTATCACGAAAGTCGATTTACTGGTAGAACCAAAAAGAAAAAATAATACAAAATAAAAAAATCAATATTAGTTCATCATTACAATATTTATGTTTCGTTACGTGGGTGGTATGAGTAGAAAAAGTTGTGATCCTAACGTAGAAATCATTTCTATTTTTGCAAATCATAATTAACAAATTCGTCGACCCACATTCGTGTAAATATTTCCAATCGGTATAAAAGTATGGGCTTGTAATTGAATATATTTACCCAACGTGAAAATATTTCATATATTCTTTATTATTTTATTATAAATTTGTATTCGGTAGAGTATCTTCTGAAAGAGATTTCAAGTTTTCAAGGATCTTTTTATATATGCTTAACGAAAATTCTCTCTTTTCTGTTCACTTCTCTCTTGGTCGTTTTTTTTTTGCTATTACCACCTTAGTCGTTCCGTTTCTGTAAATACAGTGAGCTTGACACGCGTCTCTTTGAACATTTGACTTACTTGCCGACAAGACAGACAGAAAGAGAGAGAGTAAGTGTGAGAGAGAGAAATTTACTCTTCTCATTACCTTTATTTCATTTTTCACGTGAAGAGGAATTTATCACGAATCTCTAGCGAGAAAATCCCTAGACGGATTATCGGTAATTATCTAGGGAATTAGTTGATCCGCAAAGTAATTAATTTATCGCTTTCCATTATCAGACGAAGCTTTGTTAATATATCAATTTACTCTTTCCTCTCATTCGGGATAGAGGATAATTAAAGCCCAAAAGTTAAAACGAAAAATGATCTGCCGATAAAAGCTCTAAATATCGCGTTACACGTTCATCAAATTTCAACAATGTTACTTGTTCATTCAAGTGAAATGTCTCGTCCTGTCATCCTCCACGTTAATTACCCGTAACGCCGATCAATCGAATCATTTTATCGAATTACAAATTCTATTATTACGGCTACCTATTTTGTTATATCAAAGAAAAACCATTTCAATTCGCGTGAGTATTGATTTGATATATTAGAGAATATAAAATATGAATACAAAAATGAATAATAATAATAATTAGCTTCATTGCTTGTTAAAATTCATTTCATAATTAACGTTACATTCGTTAATTCAAATTCCTCATTAATAAACACACAACACAATAAATTATCTACAATCATGCAATTATCTTCTTTCGTCGTTTATTCGCTTTTCGATCATCCCCAATTCACTCGGCAGATATTTTTATTTCTTTTTTTCTGGGATGCATACTTGGCAAACTAGCAACGTACACACCATCAGATTTGTTACGATTACAATAACTTATCAAAATATCATCGAAAAAGATCATTCAGCATCAGAAATATGGGTGAACGTATTTTAAATTCCGATGATGAGTAGAAAAAGGGTTTGCTCTAAACGCAATCGTGAATAGATTAAAGTAGAGTAGTACCTGTGATGATGGCGTACTTAATTGCAACGTCCGCGTAACGTGAAAATCAGATTAAAGCAAGGTTTCCTCTTCTAGTAGGAGTACGACACGAAGGAGCAAAAGATTCACCTCGGGCGTAACGCTTACAAACGACGCGTATTTTACGTCATTAGTTACGCCTTCGTGTCGAGAATGTGGTGGTTTGCTTGCTTGCTTGTAACTTGCAACTTGCTTCTTTGCTTTGCTTTGCTTTGCTTTGCTTTGCTTTGCTTAGCTTGCTAGCTTTCTTGCTTCCGTGATACGTACGAGACTTCTACGTAGAATTTTCTAGCTTCCGTTTTTCACGCGGTACACGTATCTACATTTTACACGCAGGTGTGTTAGCGTTAAGTGCTTAACATTTGCGAGAAGAGATATCACCAAACAGGAAGTTTAACGAACGTGACCGTAATAAAGCGTAATCTGAATAACAAATCTATCCGGTCGTTTGGATCAATTTTTATTTTTCTTCCTATATTATTTAAGTCAAGAATGATGGTATTGATTTTTTATAAGATCTTTCTCTACGGTACTTTCTTTCGTGAATGATTGAAAAACCTGACTTTTATACACATACACCGTCACGCTCAGAGAAGGAGAAGAAGAAGAAAAAGAATAAGAATGAAAGGAAAAATCTTTTTCTTTCACCTTGAAAGATGCATCTCAACCGGATGCAGGAGGTGGAAAATAGAGATCCATCTGGCGTGCGTTCGATCCCATCTGCGAAGGACGAGGACGAGGAGTAGGAGGAGGAAGAAGAAGAAGAAGAACTCGTGAGAATTTTGCGGAAGGTCTTACCTGAAAAGGCGAATGTTCACGCTTCGTTGAATTTCGCAAAACGAGACTTTCACGTCGAATCTCTTCTCTCTCTTTCTCTTTCTTTCTTTTTTGATCGATACCTTTTCTCTCTCTCTCTTTTTCTTTTTAGTTAATCTTTCTCTACCTATATCTCGCTCCATAGCTTGTGCATTTTCCGTAGACGGTGATTTACGAGCAAGCGCCAAGCACAAAGGATGCAAATCGAGAGGGCAGACAAAGTGAGATAAATGCGGATAAGAACTATCCGATGATATTTATTGTTAGGGAAGAAGCTTCCGCGAGATAGTTAAACGATCAAGGAAGAGAATCGCCTACGCGACTTTAACCTTTCAGATAATATTTTTCTTCACCATTTCGTTAACTCAACTTCGAATATTGGAAAATCATTTTACCAGCATATTCTAAACATGTTTAAGAATCAATTTACGTAAAAATATATTCGATTTTTTCAACCCATGAACGAGGTGATCCTTTTAACGATCATTTTATAGACCTATCAACGATTTTTCGTGAACAACTTTTGGAGTTTACGAGTGGAGTTATTCGGTAACCTTTCCATAAAAAAAAAAATTAAAAAGAAAGAAGACAGAATAATTCTTAAAACTGGAATTAACATAAAAAAGATATATTTGTGTGTGTGTGTGTGTGTGAGAAAGAGAGAGAAAGGGAGAAGGAGAGTGAAGACACATAACTGTCCAACTGTCCATTCTAACAAGATTTTCTCTTTTGGCAAAGAACCGAGTCTCGTGAAGTTCTGTTTGCCGTCGAATTTACCCCACGTGTGTCTCGTTTGCGAAAGACCGGACTCTCGCCACCGTGTATTTGTCAATTTCCGTGACTCGACGTTGCTGCCTGGTAGAGGACAAATTACTGTCGGAATCTGACCACTCTTCGTCTACCTCGTGTTGTATATGTAATCTTCAAAGAAAACTACTCGAATAAAGATTAAAATAAACTACCTTTTTCGGTACACGTCTGGAAAAGTTATGTTACATATAATAATCAAATATTTTCGAAACATCGATAAAATCGATTATTATTGTTAGTAGAAACTATTGATCAACGTTTAATGATCGTAAAAATTAGAAGAGACGCGTAGGTGCGTGTTGTAGGTCAGTTTCCCTCATATTACTGGCATGTTATGCAGTTTTATCTCGCGTGTTAATAATCTTAAACGTATCTGCAAGTTTTTAAGTATTCTTACATTTATGGTTTATCGTATGCAAGATATTCTATAAGATTTCAACTAAATTTTTATAATAATATTCTTACGAATAAAATATAACGAACGAAATTTATATTCGTGTAACTCTGCAAATTGTTTTTTGTTTTTTTATTTCAAAGTCGCAAAAGCGGGTTTAAAAATTTTGTCGGTTTTCAAGGTAAAAGCAAACTGTGTTCTGCATTTTACAAGAATAACTTTATAATAAATAATACTTTGAGAAAAAAAATAAAATAAAGTTTACAGAAAAAGCGACAATTCGTACGGAAATATTTGTTTGGTTTAATTCTTTCTTTAACATAAAGAGTTACATTTAAATTTATGAGTTTATACTCTTTCGAGGTAAGCGTAATATCGCGTAGAGGGTTTAACCTTCGACGTTATAAAAGAAAAAGAAAACTAACGAGGCAAAAAAAGAAGAATAAATCTTTACCTGACCATAACTCGAATGCCGAAGCATTTTCGAGCTCACGAATATCCAAACTTTTTTCATTAGATATTATAATCATAGGAAATATACCTGAGAAGTTTATCAGAAAGCTCATGGAAACACCCTCTGCATATCTCTCTCGTGAGATCTCGAATAGTTTCAAGCAAGTATCTACACACACACACACACACACATAAATACATATAATACATATATATACGTGCGACAAAAAACCAATGAGATTTTTCTATTATTCTTTAATACAAGCACGTTGTTGTAGAAGATCGAAGAGGAAAATACCTTCTTACTTCTCTTCCTTTTCCTCCTCTTTCTCTTGCTTCGATATCGAATATTCACGAAGCTTTATGATCGCCCAAGGCTGCTAGAGACTCGTATTGTATTTTATATTCATCCACGTAAAAACGCGAAATAACTTTGCTCGAGAGAAATTCGAAGGAGGAGAAATGAGGGTAAAGAGGGGTAGGTTTAGAAAAGAGAAAAGAGTAGCGAAGGAAGAGCGGCAAATGTGGGGGATGTGAGGGATGTGGGGAAAGCAACGGGGTAGGGAAAAACGTTTGATCCTCCTACCGTGCGTCGCGTCGTCCGAGGAAACAGCTTCTCCCTCTTCGCGTGGCACCTCTCACGGAGGATATACGCGTGGTATATTTTCAGACGTCGTTCCTATTTGCGAGATGACTCGCCATGTTCAAAAGCCGTCCAGCACGTTTAGGGTCGCGCTCGATGAAACGATCAAAGGAGAGGCGAGAAAGGTGTATTTCTCGAGCTCGTCGAACCTACGCCCTTTTACCCTCTTTTCTCTCTCTCTCTCTCTCTTTCTCTTTCTCTCTCATTCACTTTCGTTTTCTATCTCTATATCTTTTTTTTCTCTCTCTTACTCCTGGAAAAGGTGATTCCACGATTTTCGAAAGGACGGTAAAAGCCAGTGGTGGTGGTAGTGGTGCTGATGCTGTACTGTGCTTTGCTTCTTCTTGGTTGCTGTGCTGCTGTGCTTCGTTTTCTCTGGTGGTATGTTCGAGGATAGACTACATTCTCGACAAAGTGAAATCCTTTGATCCAAAGTCTCTGGGATGCTGTAAAGATATCCAGACTGCCGTTACCATCCTTCCTTCCTTCCTTCCTTCCTTCCTTCCTTCCTTTTCTATTCCGTTCATTTTCTTTTTCTTTCTTTCTTTATCTTTTTAGACGATCGATAAGTTGAAGTAGTAATCGTAACTTCCAAAATACCCAAGATCCTAAGAAACTCTACTACTATCCTTCGAGTTACTGTGAGATCTTATTCGATATTTGATATTCTTGAAGTCAAATAGTAATAGCGATAAAACCTTAACACACTTCTTCTTTGAAACTCATTCAATCTCGTTTTCGGTGATACCATTTCACTGATTCGTTTAATATTTATCTACCGTTTTTCTTGCATCGTTATTCTTCCGATTGGTCGATTAAGTATGCGTTTTTTGTTTTACTAAATCTACCCAAAAATAAAAACACACGTTCCATGATAATTTATCCCGCTGACGTATTTCTATTTCGTGGAATGATAGTTTTGACGAATTCTCTCGAATGTCTGACTCGATGAAAATAAAAGAAAAAAGGAGAAATTCGTAGAAATTTTGACTACATTCATAAACGATTGAAAGTTTGGAAAAGTAAACCTCCTAAATAAACTAACGATCCCTGTATTCCCCGTTCGTCTTAGGTGTTCTCCATCTGCTCAAATTCTTGTCCTGTCAAACGAGAAAAGAACACGTTTCCTTTCTTCTCCTTATCTTTTTCCTACCATCAAAAAGAAGAAAATGAAACAAATTGTAAGATAGGTTATGGTAGATTAGATTTAGAAATAAGAGATAGCGAATATTTGTTAGTATTTCCTACCAGGTAGTCAGAAATTTGTTTCACGTTACCTGCAAACCCGAAAGTAGAGATATACAACCGCCACCCCTTATGCAGAGATGGGAGCCACAGTGGTAAACTAAAATATGCAAATAAAGTATAAAATGGAAAGAAATAAAAAAGAGAAAATAAAGATAGAAAGATAGAAAGATAGAAAGAAAGAGAGTGAGGCACGCGTGTAGAAATGTTACAGTGGTGGAAGAGAAGGACAGATCGGTTATGGTGGTAGTAGTGATGGTGATGGTGATGGTGGTGGTGGTGTTGGGTGCATAAAACTCCGCGTGGTCCTATCTGAACGATCTCGGGGTCAAGATCGTACGAAGATAGGGCTTGAGCTGCTCGATCGGGCTCTCGTGTGAAACCACGACTAGGCGCATCTGCTCGCATCTGGCAGTGGCTTAAGTAACGATACTGATGTTAGTGTATGCTCCTCAAGCTTGGCTTAGGCCATGGAAACAGAGAAAAAAGATAGTTGAGAGTAACGAAGAAGATGAAAGAGAGAAAGATAGAAGAAACAAGAATATTCGTGCCGTCTATAAAGACGCTCCGCGAACCCACATCCACATCCCTCCTGCTGTTGTGCCAGGGTTGACATGTTTATTTCGCTTCGTAATCTTCTCGGATTACGTTCGCGAAGAAGACGAAGACGAAGACGATGAAGAAGAAGAAGAAGTGAGGGTTGAAAGAGAAGAGAGAGAGAGAGAGGAAAAAAAATCGAAAGGAATAAGATAGACGTTTCAGAAGAGGCAAAAGTTTTGATCATATTATACTTGAACATGCTCGACACACGTCTCACTTATTCTTCTTTTTCTTTTTCGAACTTTCGTGCAGATTTACGATTATCGTAAGGTTTTATTCGATCTAAATAAGAAAATGAATACTCCTTTCTAAACGTTGAAAAAGATATCAGTTGAAAATTGATCTTTACCTCAAACGACAACGACGAAGATGACGTTTTCCCGATATTTTTCTCTAGTTCTTCATCGATTTTCTCTTACTCTTTCTTTCTTTCACATAGAAGATTACTACACTTCTATCAGTGTAGCTATATAGAAACGCAGCGAGAAATAGTAGGTAGGTATCATTCGCAAACGATCGAGGTTGCATCGAGCGGTTAAATTAATGCTCCCTCTCGCCAGTTTATCGACTAGCGTTCATAAATCTTCCCGGTGAGAAGAGATCCATGGAACTAAAAGCTGCTATCCCGATCTCGCATTCTGACAGGTTGCCTACCTCTACAGGTGGCTTATGACTTTTCGATGTACTTAAATGCGTTTTAGATACCAACGAACGATACACCGCGTTACGCGAATCAATCATTTACAACTGGAATGGATATTACCAGACTATGTTAGGTGGAACGAGGTAGTAGTAGTGGTGATGGTGGTGATGGTGGTGTGTGGGAGGAGTAGAAAAAGGGGAGAAGTATGCTTGTATGGTGTAATGTATACTAACACATACACATACATATACTTATACTTACATTGAACTTTCTTTAAGTATGGTTTGTCGAAGGAACGTTTATAAACGAGTGGACATACGTTAGTTGGAAGATACACGCCAAAGGTGGAAAGAAACACGAGTAGCTCTTGTCCCTGTTCGCTAATAAAGTCCTTTGTAAGATTTATGCCATCTTGGATCGTTACGCAGACCATTCTTCTTTCCTCTTGCCCTCGTAATCGTCTATCTATTCATCGACGAAAAATTTTTCGAAAGGAACACCGGTCCGCATCGAATCCATCGTGACTGCTACTTCTTCTTCATCTTTTTCTTCTTTCTTTTCCTCCTCCTTCTCTTCGTTGTCCTTCTGTTTCGTTTTACTCTTTATTTTATTCTTATACACCGCTTAGAAAGATCCAAGAGAATCTTTCTCCTTCGAAACCGGTAGCTCAATCCTCTGGGGAATCCAGCCCGTTAACTCCCCTACCTGTTGTCACGCGATACTCGACTCGCCCTTCATCCTAGCTTTAAAATGCATTTAAGATTCTCTCTTTCTCTCTCTCTTTCTTGTACCTTTGAACGCTTTTAATCTCGATTATGCTCTTGGAATACTAACTCTTGCGAATAAGATAGATCCTTCTCGTGAATCTTGAGATGATGTTAGAGTAAAAGATCATCGAGGAGGATTTCTCACCTCGTAGTTTCTATAATCGGTCATGGATATCGTTTATCTCTGTGTATACTGTTTATAGATTATAGAGTATCGTCTTACCTTCCTTGCCAACAGAATATCTCCCTTCCCCCCTGTCTCCTTCTCTCTCTTTCACACACTCTCTTCTTCTTCTTTTTTTATTGTTTGTTCTTTTACGTGTCGATGAATTGATTCTCTCTTAAATTCGATACAACACACCCAAAGCTTTGGAAAATCCCAAAGGGCAAAAAGGGAGGATACAACGATCAAGCTACACCAAGCAAGATCCCTTAAGGGTAGATAGGTTTTCTATACTAGGCAAACACACTCGAGATAAACTTTTAAACTGTCGTAGAAATTTGTTCGACCAAACTAAATCGTGACGGTGCAACAAACACCGTGTGTAAGAAGATATGCGGAGAAAGATAAAAAAAAAAAGATATAAAGTAAAAGAAAAATTTGACGGGGTAGTCGGCATCTTCTTTAAAACTTCGTTTCACGGATGCTTGGATCGAGAGTTCAATTCTGAGATCTCGATGATGATCCTGGCAGGAGAACGTCATCGTTTCGTGCTAACTCAGTGTGAAATGCCATGTGTTCGCGTGTCCCAGCTTGGTGCAACCAACCAACTAACCAACCAACCAATGAACGAACGGACGAACAGACGAATGAATGAATGAACGAACGAACGAACGAACGAACGAACGACGGTGGTTGCTGTCGAGTGTTTTAAGCTCTTGAGTGGGTAATACCGAAACGCGTTTATAAATTGAGTCCTCGTCCTGGAGGATTAGAGAGAGGACTCACGATGGGAAATCTGTGTAGGGTGGGCCTATGCGTAATACGTAACTACTACTACTACTACTACTACTATTACTACTACTATTACTAATACTGTTATACTGTTTCACATGTATGTACTACGCAATACGCGTACCACGGATCTTCAGCGGATTATTCCGCGTCATGAATCTCCGAGAGCACTTTCGAGCACTCTCTCATCTCTCTCTTTCTCGTTCACACATACACACATATACATACATATATATATACACACACCCGTATATACAAACACACTCTTACACACCTATCTTTACGTATCTCACCCTCTATCGTATTCGCTGTTTATCGGCATTACGTCGTGGTCGCATCGATTTTCCACGCTCCTGCAGTCCCACGATATTCCTCCATTCCACGATTAAATCCTACTTATTGTCTGTGGCTTCCGTGTTCCTCGTCCGATAACGATCGCGATTCGATCAAACTTCCTTCCTTCCTTCCTATTTTCTCCCCTCTCAACCAACCAACCAACCAATCAACCCTTTACTATCTTTCTTCAACTCGAATCTATCTTTCCACGTTCGTAAGTTTTTCTTTTTCATTTTCTTCTCTCTTTCTTTCTTCTTTTTTTCTATTCTCTTTTAATTCAGAAGACAATTTTCTTTTATCATTATTTTCTTTCTCCTTGATAATATCTCCAGTTTCACGAAAAGGGCAAAGAAGAAACGATTAATCATTCGAGGAAAATTAATCACACTTGCGGTGTCGCTAATTAATGTAAGGCGGTATGTCGTTGTCGTCGTCCTCGTCCTCATCTTCTTCTTCTTCTTCTTCGTTGTTGGTAGTTGTTGTAGTTAAGCTTCGTGTGGTTTAATCGATTTCTCAGACGTTCCCTGTCGTACGTCGTCGTCGTTGTACGTCGTTGTCGTAAAAGGACGAGAATCCCATCGAGATTCCAAACTCGTTCACGTATTTCTCTTCTTCCGCGTTTATCTCTCACACCGTCTTCTCGATGCACCAATGAAAAAAAATATATATAAGTATATATATATATATAAAAAAATAAAACGTTACATGTCCTACGCGAGAACGTAAGTTTTGACGAGTTTTAAGAAACGCGATTATTCTTCTTCTTCTTCTACTTCTACTTCTACTTCTATTACACTTCTACTTTTGTTCTTCGTTTAATTCGCGAGATTGAGGGAAACGATTAATCATCTCGATGAAGATTAATCGTATTGGTACTTACACCTATCTTGTGTCGGTAATTAATGCGTGCTTGATCTTTCGCAAACACCCGATCATCCAACTAACGATTTATGAAACCTTACATTAACCTAACGCATTTTAGAACGCGAAAATCCACGACTGTTAGTTCTTATTTTTTTCTCCTCATCATCCTCTTCTTCTTCTTCTTCTTCTACTTCTACTTATTCGTTTCTCGTGATTTCACGATGCTTAGAAAGAGGAGAGAACTCGGCTTAGAATAAATCCCTGGCTGGCTCGTAAAATAGAGTCCGCTCCTCGTTTAAACGGAATTTATTGCACGCTAACGCACCGATTATTCCGCTTACGAAGAAATTCCACGTTTCCTTTAGACGTTTCGTTCTCCTTTGATTTCGGAATTATGTATCTTTCGCACCGACGATATTTTCTCTCTAAGAGTATCAATTTCCTTCACTCTTGTCCTCTTGGTATTTCTTCTTCTTCTTCTTCGAACATGCTTTCTCGTTCGTTTCTTACTTAGTTAGTTCGCGTTACGTATACTTAGGAAAAGGAAGGATTGTTAGAGGTGGGGATAGGGTGGGAGGTTGTTTTGTGGCGCGCGTACAGCTTTCTTACCGATGTAATCGAGCGTGTATCGCGAAGCCTTGAGTAACGACGTTGATAAACGATCCCTTCGGCGGGTCTCACTTCACCGATTCGGCACGCTTTTATAACAAGTTCGATACTAACAAGCTTTTCACGCGCTCTAACGTCGAATACCCGTCGTTTTTCACGCGTTTCCAATGCGTGTATCCTGTAACCACGCTTCTACGTAAGTATGAGTTCAACCATTTACACATATATATGTTATAAATACATAAATATATACCACAAATACGCACTCGTAGCAATATACAGGTACTACGACCGTTTCAACTTGTTTAGGTGTTCACTTGACTCCTATCGCGAAACGTTTCTCGCAAAAGGCAAGCCAATAAAATCCGCCATTTGGATTTTTCTAATACGCGGAATCTCGACCCAGTCTAAGCTCGTAAATTCTAATCCTTTTCTTTTTTCCTTTTTTACAACACCGTTTCTATACGTTCACAGATATTTACCTTGCAACTATGGTACGTACGCGAATACTCTCTCGCGTATATAACTACCTTGTAAATTTAACCGCGTAATCATTCGATTAGCATTAACTCTTTTTCTCTCCTTCCTCCTTACCCCTGTTCTCTCCCGAACGTGGCAAAAATTTATTATTTCGCTATATTACCTTCTTGGAAGTAATCCAACGGTCGTTTCTCTAATCGATAATATTTCAACTAGACGCGACTAAATGTGTAATTAAATAGTTATATATGTAAATGAATATATATATACGTTCTGTTAACTTTAAATTACCCAATTAATGCTTGCGAAGTAAACAAAAAAACTTGTCATTAAAAATATTCAAATGATTTTATATAGATTAGAATTGATGATTATTATCATCATCGACGAATTGAAGATTTAAGTTTATTGGATTCTTCTTCCTCGAAAGATTACACAATTTATGATGATTTATAAAACGATTCTAATTTACATTAGCAAAAATCACGTTTTATTAATAATCTCGTCGTTCATTAGATGAGAATAGGAGGAAAATGCTCGTTCATGTGAGGGTAGAAAAGGACTTGTTCGATCGTTTAAAAAGAAAGAAAGAAAGAACGTATCTAATTCTCTATCTTCCTTTCTTTCTCTCCCACATATACACGCATATACACACACACACACATACACGTACATATGTACACATAGAATTTCCTTCGTTCCTGTAACGACTGGGAACGTAGGCGCCACGGAAATTTCGCGTGCGGGAAAGTATCCACCACTACTACCACCACCACCACCACCACCACCACCACCAATGTTGGAATATTTAGACGGCAAGGGTTGCCAGCTAGCTAGTTCGTAAGTGGCACTCTCGACTCTCCTAACCGTCTTTTACGTTTTCCGGTAGAAACAACGCTGCCACGAAGCAACGCGTTCAGCCCTCTACCCTCCCTTTTTCTTCCCACCCTTCTCTTCCTCTGTCTTAGCAAAAGTTCCCTTTCGACCTTATACACCACTCGGATTCGTTTCTTTGCCCTCGTTCGCGTGTAGAAAGGCATTTTCATTTTGTAAAAAGAACCACCACCGACTCTTTCGCAGTTTCACTTTTTCTTTTTCACTTTCTTGATTGGCATCGAAGGTAGGATAGATAAAAAAAAATGAGAGAATGAAAAGAAAGAAAGAAAGAAAATGTGGACCGACTTTTGCGTGAACGAGGTTGAAAAGTCTCGATTCTTAAAGGGCCAACCCGTTCATTTATCTTACCCATGCTATATGCATAGTTTTCTTCCTTATCTCTAAACTAAAACTCTAGCAATTCGTTTCTTTCATAAGTTTTCTCACTAACCCGTAATCGTGCCGAGCTTGTTATTTATGTTTCTCTTGGTTCAGATTCTTTTTCTTTTTATTAGTAGGTACTGGTCAAGTTGGAGAAATAAAACTAAAAGAAATTAAATGAAAGATCTCATAATGAATATAATTCTTAAGATAATTTTTTGTAATTATTGTAATTGCAGATGCCAGATCGAAGAGGACTCGGTTCGTGCAGTGACGAGTGCCGTGAAGTGTTCGTACCACGGATCGATAAATCAACAACAGATTGCAGTTATTTTTTTCCAACGAGTTAAATAAAATGAACGAATGACCTCGTCGGTGACGGTATCTACGAAATGAGGCCGAAATCGTGCACGCTGTTTCTCTTGTTCTGCGTCCTGTTACCCGGCGTCGTGCGTCCCTTCACGTCCGGAGAAGGTAAGAGAATCTTTTACGAAATGGGGAAGTTAGTGTATGTGTGTGTGTGAGTAAGTAAATAAGTAAGTAAGTAAGTAAGTACTACTTAGGTAATGGAAGAAGAAAAAAAAAAGGGGCAATAGAGAAAAGAGGAGATGAACTCGAGGGATCGTTAAATCTGCCATTTAGCTCGTGCCAGACACATAATGAGTTCTCCTTCTTTCCTTTTTTTTTCTTCTTTTTCGATGAACCTCAGCTCTGATATCCACAGATTCGAGTAGCAGAGCCAAGTACTTACTCGAGGTACTTGTAACGAAACAAGTATCCGAGTATCACTTCGTATCATCGGTTTTTAGTACATGGTACACACGTGCACGATAATTCCATTACAAAGTTTCAATAAAAAAAGAAAGATAATAAAAGGAAATATCTTTGTCATTATTTTTAATTTCTTTCGTTGAACGCGTTTTCACTTAGACCAGAGTTGAATGATATTTAACATTAAAAAGGGGATCTTTAATTTATATTAGCCATCTTTTTTAATGAACCTTCAACCCCTCTAGTGTATAATGCAAATCAACGTGAGAGATCGAGATTCTCGATGGCGGATATTAACGATCCTGGTAAACGATGACTTAGCCGTAAGTTACCCTAACGATTTATATACATAGCCAACGTAAACTAAACACAGCCACGCTTTTTACGAGTCACACGTACACAAAAACATGAAAGATGATATATACATAAATACACATACATAGAAGTAAATATATATACACCAATATAACCTATCTGAAACGAAGCACGCGAGAGAAAAAAGCATGAGAATTTCTACTACGAGCTTTCTAGGAGAGAACGAGAAACGGATAGAAGGATAGAAAGACAAGCCTAATTATACAGCGAGTCAGGTTCGTTGATTAGTCGACGGCACGACCAACCAACTAACCAACCAACCAACCAACCGACCGACCAACCGGTTACGTTACGCCAAAGCCATTTTCGATGATGGATTATGCTCCCCCAGAGCTACTTTTGAACGGCCCCCTGGACTACGTGCTATCCCTCCTTTCCTTCCTTCCTTCCTTCTCACTTTCTCTCTAATTTTCGAGAGATATCTCTCATAGTTAACTAATTATCGTTCATGACGTATTCTCGCGTATTCTCGTCATCGTCATCGTTGTAACGATGAATAGTTTCACCTGCAAAATCGCTTAACATCCTTGATGGTTTCGAAAGCGAGAAACAATGGTAACATGTCTGTCTCTCTACCCAGACACGCCACAGTGGAATTCTCTAATCCCTCTCTCCTTCCCTCCCTTCCTTCCTTGCTTGCTTCCTTCGGAGTCTCATAAGTTTCCACAGTATTTCCAATGAGATACGAGACGAGACGAGACGAGACGCGCGCCGAAATGGCGACGACATCGTTAATCGCATCAACTCGAATAAATTCGTAGAAGCGGAGCGTGTGTTCTCGATGCCAAGCACACCACCAACGACGACATTCTCATCTTCTTCCCCCTCTTCTTCCTCCACCTCTTCCCTCTTCTTCTCTTATTTCTCCTCTTCGAGATCTATCCAATGAGAAAGTTGTCGCTTCAACGGGAAAGCGCCTTCGCTTGGGTCCGTTTAATGGTTCCTTCGTCTATGAAGTTTCTATGCGTTTATGCGTTACGAAAGAAACAGAGAAAGACAGGATGACGTCCGATAATGTTCTGCAGTTTAAGCGGTAAAAACAGTTACGAGAAGGAATTTGGAAAATGAGTAACCTCTTCTCATAGAGAACACCGTGATAAAATTCATTGATTATCTTGTATACATTTATTTTATTTTTATGGGTTACAGTTTGTAATTGCAACGTATGTTATATAACATTTATTAGCCCTCACACATAGTTCGTAAATAATTAGCCTTGAAGAATTTATCACGACACCATATCTTTTAGTAATTTCACTAGTCCCAACGACTACCAACGAGAACGACGACTATCCAACGTTCGTGCAGCAGAAGCAGCATATCTCGGGGGAAAAAAAAATATTAGCCACGTTAATAATTAAAGGAAAGACGAGACGAGGGTGAACCAGCAACGTTCTCGACATTTTGTGAGCGGTTGTGTTCAAACTACCTTCCTACCTGCCTACCTATCTCTCACAGAATCCTTTTTCCGTCTGCTACATCTACCACACCACCAAGTGTCATACCTTTTACCTACTACTACTACTACTACTACTATTTACTACCACCAACATAAAACCTACCAAGAGCATCAACCCTAACACAACGAAAGCTTCTTCAATTTTTTAGTGGAAGTCGTTATCTCCCGACACCTCGCGAATTTCCACTACCACATTCAAGTCTATACATGCATCCCATTCGTTGAAAAATTCTTTCCTATTCGCGTTTTCCTCTTCCCCCTGTTTCTCTTTCTATCTTTCTCCCATTCTCTCTTTCTCCCCCGCCATTCGTTCGTCATATTCCTTCATCCATCTTCTCCTCCTTTTTCTCCTCGTCGTCATCCTATTCTCTCTTGAATACCTTGGAAAAGCGTAGTAGGTAAAACTTTTATTTAACCTGCTCCCTTCTCTATCCTTTTTTCTTTCTTGTTCTTCTACTTCTTCTTCTTCTTCTGCGTACCTACGTTTTAAAACCTTGGGAGTTTTTTCAAGTGTGAGAAATGTTATTTATCATGTCGCACATTTCGAGTATTTCCATAAAAATTTCTATAAAGTAATTGAATTTCATTTTGATTTTATTTTCATGAATAATTTCCAATTCAAACGTTTTCACTTCAAGTATGCAAAAACGAAAGAGAGATAGAAAGAAAAAAGAAATTAAGAGAGAGAAAGAGAAAGAGATGAAAAGAAAAGGAATACGAAATCAGGTATGTTTGTTGAGAAAAATATTTCTTAGGAGAAAAAAAGAAATGATTGAATACGGTTTGAATAATAATGATAAGGATGATTTTCGTGATGTAGGGATAAACGTGCTAGGTAGGGTAAGATATATATAGTTTGCTCGATAAGTATCATAAGTAAATCACGATTACCATTCAGTATGACCTTCGATCACGTACACCTTCGGGTATCTAAAAGTACTCTTGGCCTAACCAATCGACCCTTTTCGCAAAATCGCCTCGAGGAAAAACGCAAAGACTGGTTGGTGAGCTTGTTCTTCGTTGGTGCAATTACCCCGTTGGTTCCGCCAGCCGAGTGAGTGAGAAAGAATGACAGAGAGATAGAGAGAGAGAGAGAACCAAAGCTTCGAAAGAACGTTGGTACGTAGGAAAGAAAAGAAAAAAATGAATGGAGGATAGAAAGATAGAGGGAAAGAGAGGAACACAGTGAAAGCATGAAGAAGGTGAGTCGAGGAAGAGTGTTCGCGTTTAATACCTCACTCGCGTGGTCTCTCATCGGCGCCAGAGCCGACGAAGAAACACACCAAGTCAAGCTCTTTCCAACTCTTTCGCGACGAAAGGTCGGGTCAGCTTTAATTATCGTAAATCAAAGGAAGGCGGCCAAGTCGTGGCAAAATGTGCATGTATATGCTTACACCGAAAGGAAAATAGAGGGGGTGGTCTTACACCCGGACTCATGCAACCACGATTATTGTTGAAATCTTGGAGAATGTCGATGCGGAATTTAAAAGACAGTAAGAGAGAAAGAAATAGAGAAGGGGCATAGTGAAGGAAGAAAAGAGTATGAAGAAATCTTTATTGTATTGGGCGTGATCAAAAAGAGAGAAAGAGAGAGAGAGAGATATTGTGGAATATCGATCAATCGATTATTCGTCCAAGAAAGAGGTTCCCACAAAGTATGAGGAATATCTGCATATTATTTCGTGTATGGGTATTATTTGTATTCGTATAAGTACGAGCATGTGTGTTGGTCGAGGAATCAACCGGTTTTACCGTCTCCTCTCTCTTCTCCTTTCATACGTTCGATCCAGGAATATTAAACGTTCTTTTTTCTTTTTTTTTTCTTTTCGAGAAAAGTTTAACGTTCTTCTTAATGCTAATCTGATTATTCGTTTCATTTCCTTTCCTTTCCTTTTTATTTTTTTTTGTTGGCATGAGACGAGAGCTACCATACCAGACAGTTTTACGAGAGATATATCTTTAAGATAGATTATTATCGGTACGATGTCGCATGTATGAAATAATTAAATGAGACCGGACAGGACGTTCGCGTCTACGATTTACCGCGACTCACGGATTTTCTAATAGGGGGAAAAACTCGAGCGACTAGAAGTACACGTATTACCTGCGTGTATGGTATTTACGCACGCGTATGCAAATGTGAACACCGATGTTACCTACCTGTTAGTAGCTCGCGCGACTAAAGACATTCGACAAAAACAAAGATAATAAAAAAAAGAAAGAAATATTATCTGGCGCCAAGAAAACTCGACGTACTGGAATGCTTCGAGGTCGGACGGAAACGATGGCCCCTCTCGATCAAATAGAATACATCGTTTTACCTTTTCGATTGTGCAATTTTTCTATTTACAAATAATAATCGGTATATTAAATAGATAATACAAGAATATATATGCATGCTTATTCACTACTACTAATACATAATAATTCAGGTACACTACCTGACGAAAGTTAAGCTACACTTTAATGCCATTCGAATTACACTTTATTCTTGTATATGATTTTTATTTGATAACTTCACTATTATCGAAATTCATCAAATACTTTTTAATACACTGTCACACCAATCAGTATTTTTGAAATACCTTAAACGTTTAAAAATTTAATTGTTATTTTCAATTATTCAATCTTTTACAAACATTGATTGCGATGCGATGATGTCTCGTTATTTTTATCAGATAATTTATCACTCTCTCTTCTTCTCTGTTACATTAATAAATGAGTAATTTTATTTAACGTGTATCTAAACTTTTGTAAGTCAGTGTATACGTATACTTAGTATTATACTCATGTCGTCGCGTGCTAAAATTTTCTCTCTCTCTTTCTTCCTTCCTTTATTTCCTTCTCAACGAGTTTCGTAAATACACGAAGGTACACTCTTTTTATCCAAGTGAAAACGATTACGGCTCGGTGCGTCGACACACGATAAAAATGATCGTGTCCCGGCGCCGAACACACACATACATACACACACATACACTGAGGGACTGTGTTCATGATCGTGCGCGATAAACCGGAAACGCAGCCTTCATAATAACACTTTGAAAGCCACTGAGTTGTTCGCGATCGAATCGCGTGTCGTTCTTTCCTTCGTAGAAAATAATTGTCTATGGGTGTTATGCTCGATGCTATTGCTGTTCCAGTGTGTTCCTGTTGCTATTGCATTTGCTTTTGCATTTGCTGCTGTTGGATTTCGATTCAATTCTAGGTATTTAAACCCTTTTACGAAGGAAACAATTTAATATTGAACGTTTTATGACGATGAAAGAGAGCTTCATAGCTGGCATCGAAACATGTTGTTAATTATGTTCGTACGTATAGAATTCATTTGAGAATTATTAAACAATTTTTTCTCGGTATCGGTAAAGAGTGTTTTATCCTACGATGCATTTATGAGTTCATCATCCGCAAATAGCAAATATAACGCAAGAGTGTTGTATGGGAAAATTGTCGAGCATTCAGAAATGTATGGTACATGTCGTATTACTCGAAAGAAACTATTGTTAATTATAGTACGATTGCATTCTACGATTGCGATAGAAACTCTCCTCTTTCTCTCTTTGTCACGCGAGAGATTTTTCGCAAATAATATGTCGTATGAAAAGAAAAGTAATAAAAAGGAAACATGTCAACGGTATATAAAACATATCCCATGGTTCTCTAGGTAGAAACTTCGACGCGTCCGTGCATACAGGAAATTACTCGGCTGATTTAATATAACGTTGGACGTAGATGAAAGTACATATAACCTCGTAGTTTTAACAAAAATTAACAAAAAAAAAAAAAAGGGACAAGAAAAAGTCATTAAATTTCGTCGAAATACATGGGACGTTCGTCGTGTAGCTACCCAACGAAAGCAATATAAATATTAAACCCTATGAACCCTATGATAAATTGCAAAGAAATGGAAAATTAACGTAGGATGTATCAAAAATGAAAAAAGAAGAATAAAAAAAAAAAAATACGAGATATCTGTCATGCGAAAGGATGCATCGGATTTGCATACAAAAGCACAAAGTCTCGGTGATATCTCTTCTTTCTATTCCCTTTCAACGATGAATCCACAAAATCGCAATCGGATTGGCCAGCAATTTGGTTCCCTCTTTACGGTCCGATTCCTTCGCATAAAGGAACCGATGTTACACTGTGGAACATCGAAATCGACGTGACGCACTCGTTTCGATTTGCCCGTTATCGATACACGTACACACATATATGCATACACATACACACAGAAATATATTCATGGAAGTTAGGTCTTAACACGCAAGCATAGTACTATCTGATTCTGTTATTCGCTTAATTACACGCCTTAACGTACCGGTGCTGCCGTACCGCAATCGAGTCGCACACGCAGTAATACGCATCATCACCCTCTTTCTCTCTCTCTTTCTCTTTTCTCTCTTTTTTAGCCTTTTTTTTCTTCCCTTTTTCTCCTCCAACTCCCTCACATTCTCTCTCTTTCTCTTTTCTCCTCATAGCTTTTAATATGCACCCTATCTCTCGGTATAGCGAGCATTTTTCGTCCTCTTTAATTCGTTTATCCGACGCGACCACCGGTGTCGGCTCCAGTTGAAAAGTAACATCATTTTTTTCTTTTTCTCATTTACGATCATTGCGAGCATCTCTCTCTCTCTCTTTTTTGAAAATTTTACAGTCTTTTTAAACTACAAATTCCGTCACGTGAAAGAGAAGTAAAGAAAGATAGATAGAGTGTTTTGTTGTTGTATTTAATTAAGTAGACTTTTTTGTTTTTCAAGAGATAAACGTTCGTACTTACTTTCACCGTGTACCATTAAGTTAGAAGTGGCTATTTGAAAATTTTCAACAGCGAGGATTCGTGATTCCTAAATGGACTGTAATTGTTGGAACGGTATCTCGTGTATGTAATACGTGAAACATGACAAAAATAAAGAGAGATATCTAATGATACATAATAACAGTTTTCTTCCTCATTGAAAAGAGAAATGAGGATATTAGAAGAAGAAGAAGAAAACGAGGAAAAAGAAGAATAAGAAGAAGAAGAAGTATAGAAGTATAGAAGAAGCTACTTTACTTCATCACGTCATAACATTTAATAAGATCGTTTCAATTGGAGCTAATCAAGGCGGGTAGAATCTTGAAAGATATATATCGAGTCGAGTGGTGTACGGAACTCGTTACGGGCCGAAAGTCTTCTTCCCTCGAGTTAAAAAAAAAAAGGAATAAGAGTGAAAAAAAAGAAAGGAAAAGATAATCTTCTCCGACACAGAGAGCTCCCTTGATTTTAACATCCCGACGAATCCTTACAACGCAATATCAAAATGAATCTTTTTCTTCGTTTAGGTATTGGAAGATAATATGCGTTATCCAAGTCCGGTTGTTGAATTGAACCGTTCCAATTCGTTGAACGATTTCATCTTCGGATACTATCTTTTTACTCTATATACACGCATATACATAAATACACACATACACACATACACAGATACACAGATAGAAACGTAGGAAGAGATACGTAAAGATTTTCATCTGGATTGGAATGTATCTCTCAAACCTCTCGATACGAATCGATAAAGAAAGAAATCGTTCGGGGTTCATCGTTAAACAGAATGACGATACAACAAAGTCTTTGATGAAAAAAAAGGAGGGTATGAGGGGATGAGGAGGGTGATAGAGGTGGTTGATTTTATTCATACACTTATATATATCTACGTATATACTAGATACCTTCAACCTACATTCATACAAATACCAAGAGAACAACTCGACTCGCACGTTATTTCGACACGAAGGTCGTGATCCGTGAATGTTGTGCCGCCGAATACAATACCGGACCTGACGAAAGAGAGAGAGAGAGAGAGAAGAAGTGAGAGGTGCCATAGTATTCCTATTGTTGTATAGTACGAAAGAATCACAAGCACTGCATCGAACAAATACTCTCAAACCAGAAGTATAGTCCTAAAGCTAACGTACTAGGTGTCTAGGGAAAACGGTAACATAACGTGCACCCTGTCCAATTCATGCTCTTGTTAAAAGCTACGTTGGTTACCTTCCTTCCTTCCTTCCTTCCTTCCTTTCTTCCATTTTGATGTTAACAGAGTGACAAAATATTTTCCGCCAGCATCTGCTTGAAACTTTCCATCTCTCGGGAAAAGAGACATACACGTGTAAACACAGGCAAGGTTTATACAGATTATACAAAAGGGCAGTAGCAGCCCTTTTTCTGTATCATCCCAATTTCGAAACTCGAAACGATCATCTCGTTTACACCTTTTATATTTTACCTTGAAATACAAAACCACAAAAAAAAAATAGAAAAGAAGAAAATCCTTTAAAAACTCTCCGCAATGCTAAAAACACAAACTTTCTCATTTCAAAGCTCTTGCTTTAGCGGCACACGAGGAGGAGCCAGATTCTACGAGAAGGTAAACGAGTTTTATGCTTGAGAAAGGAAATACTTTTTCTTTTTTTTTTTCCTCCCTTCCCTGGAATCCTTATTTCAAACTCGGTTGAACAATCTGCTCACGGCTACACGTGTTTCTTCTGTGCGTCCACCGGTGAAAAACTGTTAGAGAAAAACACACAGAAAGAGAAAGAGATGAAGGAAGTTTAGTTTGGACAACGAGCGAAAGTAACAAAGCGAGTTACGTGAAAAACAATGTAATCTAGTATCTACCCCATTTCCAACACCTCTCTCCCCTTGTTAATTTATCTCTCTCTCTTTATTTACTATATCTATCATGTTTCCTTTTTAATATCTTTGCTCATCTCGGTTTCGATTTATCGTTTCTCTTATTTGAGAAGATGAAGGTGAAGAGAGAAGAGGAAGAGGAGGAGAAATGATCTTGACAGTAGTTGGCGTTGCTACTACCTCTGCCAGTTATGCAGGTAGCTTTGTTAATTAAGAAGCGTCATGTGTGGTCTCTCAGCGCTCGTACACGTTGAAACCATACCTACGACGTACTTCTCTCGTTTCTCTTCCTTCCTCTTATTCATTCTCTCTCTCTCTCTCTCTCTCAGTCTCTCTCAGTCTCTCCCTCTTAGCCTCTTACCCTTCTGGAATACGCGGTCAACCGACATAGGAACCACGTGGGGGTTTGCTCGAACGCATGCATATCCTACCAACATCCTCTGTCCACACACGTACGCACACATACACACACACATATATGCATATCAAGGTGTTCTAGTATCAAGTAGGATGCACGACTAACTAGCTGGCCACCGGTAGCTAACGAAGCTACCGATCAACCTGAATGATTCACAGTTGAAATGAGATTGGACGGGAACCAAGGTATACGTCAGATCCATCTATGAATTCAACTGTAACGAAATGACCGTCCGTTATATAGGCTCTATCTTTATTTTAAACTCTTTTTCCTATGTTCCGTGTTATATCCTACCACTACCCGTCCTTTAAAAAAAACAAGAAAAAATCCCTACAGAAAGAGACGACAAAAATCGAAGCGATACTCTCTTCAGAATTTCGACGAGCCACCTCTTTTTCCCCTTTCAACCTTTCTCTCTTTCCGTTTCACCTCCCTTTGGACCACCCCTTTGGAATCAGATCCGAGTTTCAAAGCAATCGAGAACGAAAAAGAAGCATCATCGCTGTCGACGTTTTTATTTCGAAATGCGGGAGGAAAACACACGTCGGGGTACGATTTATGAAACCCTCGTATATAGGTACACGCACGCACGCATATATATATATTTTCTATATACTATATATATATATATATATATTACGTATATGTATAGATAGGCAGGCCGTTTGTGTCGAAAACGACTAACGAGATCTCGCTCAGACTGATTCACTGTCGAGAGGAGCTGGACAGAGAGCGATTTCACCGTAGCCTATCGGCGAACCGATCGGTTCGAATTATCAGAAATCGATGAAAATCCTCTTTTCCTAGGTACCGGTAGAATTCGCATACGCCCACGCACATAGCAACGCACACAGAAAGAACGAGATTCGGGATAGGCGTAGTGCGTAACGTTTTCGAATTTAGCTGCCTTTTCGTTTTACCAACGCATCCCTCTGGACATCCCTCCGTTCATCTCTCTGTCCGTTTCTCTTTCCGTCTGTCTGTCTGTCTGTCCGTCCATCCGCCCGTGTATCCATTCGTCCATTCGTCCGTTCGTATTCGTCCCTCGGACCTGTCTTCCAAACGGTAGCTCTCTCTACTGCAAATAAATTTCGAATTCCTTTTTTTTTTTTGTTCATTTTCTCTCTTGACTTTCTTTTTTCTATTTTTTTTCTTTTTCTATACGTTTAACTCGTCCGATCTAGGCACAATTTTGCGTTAGGTGAAACTGAAGCCATTGCAAACGTTATATGTACAAGTTGTCAATTTTAACGAGCTGCTTCGTGCATATCGAGTGCATTTACTGTTCACCGCAACACCAATATTCCCCTATCGTTAGTACTCAGAAACATTGGAGTGAGAGAGAATTGTCGTTATCGATAAGAGAATATAGTGGTGAAGAGAAGAGGAGAGGAGTGTTCGGAAGATATCGGTTTGTCCTAGATACCCGGAGAAGAGATTCACGTTCGAAATTTACATAGGAGTTATGCGTAACGACAGCAAAGTGCTAAGATAGGAAGAAGAAGACCATCGAACGATGACTCCTCGACCCTCGTCACTTTTGTCGAATTGAGTGCTCTTCAAGCAATGGGATATATAATAATATATCTACATATGTAAACCTTCTACTATATGTCTATTTACTTACAATACTTATTTACTCTTTGAAACTTTCGAATGGATCCAAATTGATTTATATTAACAATCAAATATGTGTGAGTACAGGTCTACTCGTATAAATAAAATGTTTTTAAATTATGGAATTGAGCTAATCCAAGTATCCATAAAAGTATTAGTCATTGATGTAATGTAAAACAATAGTGTTTTATATACACATATCGAATATTATATGCAACTAAGTCATGAGATGTGTAATATCTCGTTTATCATTCAGAAAAGATATTCGAAATAATACTAGATATATAATTTGCATATCATTAATTTTAGAAATAACTTTCTCTCTCTCTTCTTCTCTCTTTCTCTTCCCTCATTCTTTCACTCTCTCTTATCCCAATTTACAAACGTTCGTTTGGAATACTTTTGCGTGATAAATGGGCTAGAGTTTGAGTTTTCGAGGGTGTACCTACTCATCGTTCATAATGAAACAGCGAAAAGGGCGGTTCTTCGACGAAGGCATTGAGAGGAAAGCAAACGCTTATTAAAATCCATCCAAAGAGATCTTCCTTTACTTTTTTTCTTTTTTTTTTCTTCTTCTTATTCCCTTTTCTTTTTCTTTTACTTCTTCTACTTCCCATCGATCGAAAAGTTTTGTAATATTGAAAGTACGTTAAAACGTCGCTCGCCGAGATACTTTTATATCAGAGGTGGAAGTTTCTGGAGAATAGAAGCAGAACGAGAAAATCGAGAGACATCGATGTTCACAAATGGAATAGGAAAAAGTCTCTCTCTCTCTCTCTTTCTTTCTTTCTTTTTCCCTTTTTCATAGTGAACGATGATTTGGTGGCATCTCTATACGAGTACATTACAAATACTAAACTTTGTATCCCTTTGTAATATTACGATTATTTCCATCAAAATACTTTCTATCAGAGATAAAACTATTGTAGAGATAGAGATTTGTGTTTTTTAATAAAAGCCTGAACCCTGTGGTCAATTTTTCATTCCCTTTTTAATTCTCCTTCTTTTATCTTAAAAAAAAAAAAATAATAATTCGTGCAACGTCAACTGGACTAACCACAACAGTTACACATTATTTGTCTCGCTTTTTATGATATCGATCGTAATTCTACAAAGCTCAAAAATCTGACACAGGATACGTATTAACAAATCAAGAAGGTTTATGGATACATAAAAAAAAAAAAAAAAGAAAAAGGAATATAAAGAAGAGGGAATATGGGGGAAAAGTGAGTTAATCGCGTTGCGTTTTTTTGTTAAATTTGCGAGACTAGAGTTGCAGGGTTCGAAAAGTTGAGGTATAGGAATAAAGAATAGGAAAAAGATAGAGGAAGGGGGAAAGGAGGAGAGGAGAGGGGTTTGAAGGTAGGTGGGTACACGGTTATCACGATGAAAAGTGTGGCCCCCGGCCAAATGTCGCACGGGGATAAAGGTCTAACCACTCGTTGGCGGAAAATACATCGAGAGCTTGGTGCACCGGTGGCGCCGCGTAAATCCGAAAATTCATTACTGCAGTTGCAGTATCGCGATTGTTCGGAGCCAACGTGTTAGCAGAACTACGAGAATAGGGTGGGTAGCTGAAGGGCGGGGGATTTTGAGAGGAGTGGAGAGGAGAGGAGAGGTGTGCAGAGTGCACGGAATACTGGCGAAGCTACGGCATTAATAGCCAACCGTCCCGTCAGGATTTACCAGGAGGCACGGCATTGTTGACAAGTGAATATAGAATTTTCACGATTCCGATAGGTAGGTGTACCAGCTACGTGAATAACATTCTGGATGGAATTAATGACTCGAGATCGTACGTATTTTACTATCGGCAAGCGCCATTACCGAACCTGTTTAGTATTCAAATGACTGACTGCACTACCATTTTTTCATTAGTCTCCTCTGCTCGGCAACTCGGTAATCCGATAATCGGATTGCACGAATTTATTATGTATTGGCCGATATGTGCCGATTGATTCGAGTCTACCCACGTTTACGATTCGAAGATTTTCATTCCCATTTATTATTACTCTCCCAATGAATTAGTATTATATTTTTGTTCTGAATGGATAGGCTTTTTTAAATATTTTCTTTTGTTTTTTTAATTAAAACTATGCGTTTGTTCTTCTTTTCAGAAGGCGAGGACGCCGCGGAGGACGAGGATTCGTATCTATTCGAAGAGGATGACGTGCCATCGGCTACTATCGCAAGCGACACTGAACTCATATCGGAAGGTGGTGGACACCTTCCGTTATTTCTAACCGAACCGGTCGACTCTTTCGTGGTTAAAAACAAACCTGCCACTCTTCGTTGCAAAGCTGCTCACGCATTGCAAATTTATTTTCGTTGCAACAACGATAGGGCCGAAGATTCGGTACAACAGGATTTCGTTGATCCTCACACGGGTACGAGAATCGTCGATTGCGAGCTGAATATTACCAGGGACCACATCGAAGAATATTTTGGAAAGGATAAATTCAAATGCGAGTGTATAGCTTGGTCCGGTTCCGGACAGATCAAGAGTCAGCAAGCTGTAATCGATGTTGCTTGTAAGTTATCATTGATTTTATTTTATTTTATTTTATTTTTATCTTTATCTTTATATTTTTCTTTAATTTTTGATGTCGAAGAATATATAATATGTTGTCTCCTTTTGAAAGGAGCACACGATAATAAAAGTTAAAGAAGATGACGCGATAGCAGTGTGGTACAACAAGAAACGCGAGCTTTGACTTTCTTAGTCTTATTTCGTCCTCGCCCCACGTAATTATCTTGATTCCTCCTGGCAGTGATGTCATTATTTAATTCCGCTCCTTAACAGAAGACAATGCGAGGAGAAGAGTCAGTTAGCGGAGGAGTTCCTAAGAGAATCAATTTAAGGAAGAACCACTTGTCCAATTTTAGAGTTACGCAACTAAAACTAAGCGGACAAAGTTTTCGTTTAACAGAATCACCGAAACGCATATATTTTCGAATTGAATTTAAAAGCAGCTTTCGCCTTTCGTTTCATTTAACCCACCCAACCCCGATGTTAACTTTGAATCACATTTGCATCGCATCGCGATACGGAGATGTTCCCCTTTGAATTTTTTATATATTTTAGTTTAATCGACACACCAAGAATGCAACAATTTATTTTATTTCAGACCTTAAGAAACAATTCGAGTCTCCGCCGTATTCGGTTTCGGTCGAGGCAGGTCACAGTACCGAACTTCGATGTTTAGCACCTTTGGGTGTACCACCACCACGAGTTTATTGGTTAAGAAACAACGTTCCAGTTGATGCAGACTCAGATACACTTCTGGTATCCAGTGAAGGACACCTTCTCGTTGGTCAAGCAAAGCTCAGCCATCAGGCTAATTACACCTGTGTGGCTGAGAACATAGCAGCCAAGCGGTTAAGCGATCCAGTTAGCCTAACAGTATACCGTAAGATTGAATATTCTTGAATTAACATTTAACTACACTAACTCAACACTCTGCCTTGCATAATTATCACCAATCGACGAGTTGTTAATTATTATGTTGCCAGTGAACGGTGGCTGGTCTTCCTGGTCTGCTTGGTCGGAATGTCATTCGAGATGTGCGAAAGGTGGTCAGAAGAGAACGAGAACCTGTACGAATCCGGCACCAATGAACGGTGGTCAACCATGTCTTGGACCGGGTCAACAGAAAATGGACTGCAACGCGGCTTGTCCTGGTAAGTCGATTATGATCATCGAAACTACTACGAATATGCACTTATTTCAATTGGTTTATACGCTTCCGATAACAATCGCTTATACTGTGATTGTATATAACACAGCAAAGGATAATAATAATAATAATAATAACAATAATAACAACAATAATAATAATAATAATAACTATTCATGCGTGTGGTCGGTTGTAAGAGGAAAAAAATTTGTAGGATGTAATACCTAACATCACGTGTGCATCGTAAAAAGCTCTCACAATTCGCTTACTAACGTTGACGTGCTTTCAGCTTCGTGGGGGGTTTCTTCTCTCCTCTTTTTCCTTCTCTCTCTCTCTCTCTTCTCTTCTCTTTCTTGTCCATCCTTTTGCAATTTCGCTACATTCTATACTTACCTTAGGCGACGTCTTTGAAGATAGTTAATGTGTAAGCAAGCGTTGGCGGTGGTGTCGTCTTCCTTTTCTTATCCTAGTCTGTGTCGCAGCGTAGACGTCAGGCCCAAGCAGGTTTTACCTTGCCAAGCCGATATTACTAATGCTGAGAAGAGAGTAAACTCTCTTTCTCTATCTCTCTCTCTTTTTTCCTCTTCTTCTCTCAGCTTGATTTACGATCTTTCTCTCTCGTGCATACATTTCTTACATGTTCGCGGTCATCTTATGCCAACGGGTCTCTTTACCACCATTCACCTATCAAAAACGTTTGCGACATTTCAAAAACACCTTGCATATTAGGATGCGTATTAACATCAGAATATATTCGTTGCATATACGTTGAAAATAATACTTGTGTTTTGAATTTTATCGTTAAAATGTAGTTATCCTTTAAATACAATATCTCGTAACGCTTTTATCTTCTTTCTTCCTTTTCTGCTGCTTTTGTTGGAACAGCGGGTACTTTGGAGGAATTTACAAATACCATGGGTAAGTTTTTATCGTTAGGATTTATAATGGCTTTTCAATATTAAATTTTACCACTGAATTCTGCCGTTCTATGTTACATATCGTATTTTTGTTTTTCTCTCTTTTCTTCTTCACATTTTACTTTACAATTATAATTATATATTATTTAAGCAAGTATTTTTTGATTAATCGTTTAAAAATGAAGTAAATGTTATTGAGAATACCGGTTATGTTAAAAATCTGTTTATATAAATTCACGGGTTGGAAGGTTTAGTGTTAAACACGTTTAACGTTTTTAAAGGATTCCAAGATACGCGCTATAAATCAATTACCGAAGATATAATATATATACAAGTAAATGTTTCTTCTTCCAAAAAATAAAAAAAGAATGTTGAAAAGAAAGAGAGGAACGTTTAACGAGCAGATTAAACGGCAATAAAACCACGAACGAGTATCGATATCGAACCTGAATGATACTTTTACAAGAAACCTCCTGGAAGTATTTTTTTTTTTATCGAAGTTTCGTATCGATCGAATTGCATTGCCGTTTTAACGATTCTACGAGACACGCTTTTCCATATATTCTTTTTTTGTCCAATCGTTTGTACCAGTCGTCGATGGTGGATGGTCCAGATGGTCGGCGTGGTCCATATGTGGAACCGACTGCACGCACACGAGAAGAAGATCTTGCGACGAACCACCTCCGAGTTATGGTGGCCGTTCATGTCAAGGAAAAGACATCAGCGTGGCCAATTGCACCGGCGGCATATGCAACGGTAAGTATAATAAACTTCATATTTCAATATTATTATTATTATTATTGCAAAGAATTACATCGAAACGATGTCTTTAAATTTGTCACATCTTTTTTCGAATCAATAATTTAAAATATTTCTTTTTCTAAATGTTTGAAAAACATTTTATAAAGTTTTTCTCATTTATTTGGATCGGTAATTGAAATAATTGAAATATTAATAAACCAACCCCCGTAGATTTATATTTAAAATAAATAATTGTTAATAACATTGAACAGAATTTAAAAGACGGTCTCGATTATTTTCTATTTCAGTTGGCAACGCGAAGATGGGTGGCGCGCACTTGACGGAAGAAGGTGAGTTAACAACGAAAATAAAAATACAAACCTCAATTTTTCTTTTTCTTTCTAATATCTATAAATATGTATTATATGACAATGCCACTCCTAGAGCTCTCTCGGACCCGTTAATTCTCTTTCGTCGCGTATTTCATTCGCACGCGCGTTCTTCGTCACGGTGCATTTGCGAGAGTCCAAGAGGGAAGTCTCTCTCGATTAGATAAGCCGTGATTCGCGCGATGTACCGACCCTCCTCCGATTCGTTCCGGATTTGTATATAGCTATATAAAAATATATATATACGCTTGCGAAGTATCAAGACGACACGCTATTACCGTCTCCAAGAAAAAAGAAATACAAAATTCAGGAAAAAAAATGACGTAAAAGGAATGTAGGATATATAAAAAAAAAAAAAAGAATACTGAATACAAATAATAATAACCAAAAATAAAATACAAGTAGAAAAAGATAGAAAGAAAGTTGGAGGAGTTACAGTAGAAGTTCCGAGTGCTATGAGAATCCAGGGTGCGACTGTTGGACCGCAAAGAAAATGTCCTTAACCCGTCGTACGACATTCTTGGATGGATTCTTCACGCCCGGTGAACGCCATTTATATTCTCTACAAGTTCCTACCCTATCTCATTCTGATCTGATACCATTTGAATCTTACCTATACTTTATATTCATCCTGAAAAGCCTTTCGACGAGTTTAAATAAAATAATGAAAAGGAAAGAAAGAAAGAAACTACTGGTAAGAGACCTTGATCAACATCGACGTAGGTACCTACGTAAGTACTATTAATATCTACACGAACGATTATTAAAAATCACGGAAGCATGTTGAAACGAGAATAAGAAGAAGAATAATAAGAAGAAGAATGGGCTGAAGTAGAAGGAAGAAAGTAAAAAAAAAAAAGGGGGAGTAGATAAAAAGAAGAAGGTAAGGGATAGCCTAAGGGAAAATGTAAATTCTTAGCTCGCTAATTCTCTTCGTTCAATGTGATTTTGAATACCTGAATATTTGAACGGGAAGCGGACGAAATTTCGGACAAGGGTGGGCTGAGGGAGAGGAGAAAAAAATCTCGCCAAATTAGTTTTTTATGAGATTCTCGATATACGAGTTATAGCAAAGTTATGGGAAAGAAATAAAAAAAGAAAGAAAGAGAGAAAAAGAGAGAAATAATAATTTGGTCGTCGAAAAGTGTGTGGAAGGAGGTAGAGGGAAGGATTTAGGGAGTAAGGGGGTTTGTAAACTATCGCGCGTAAACTCTTTTCTTTTTTTTTCTTCTCTCTCTCTCTCTCCTCGAATATTTACATTTAATTACGCGACTGGTTAATTATTGACGCTGGGAAAGGAAAAGGGAGTTATGGGAGAACGATCAGCTCCCTTCGAGCTTTACGGAGCCAAACAATCGTAACAATGAGCCTATATAGCTGGTGGTAGTCTCGAGGGTGGTCCGCGTAGATGCACTCGCTCGAACGAAACCCCTTCTCCCTTAACCCCCTTCCCTCTCCAGTCCCTTTCTCTCTCTCTCTCTCTCTCTCTCTCTCTCTCTCTCTCTCTGTTCGACTAACTCTCTCCATGAATCTCGACGATTCTATCGAGCGTAGGGCACATCAAAGTTGCACGCGATATATACGCGTAGGCTCGACGACCTACGCGGCTCCCTTCGGGTCCCTTCGTGCCTTGCTAAGGGTTGCCTTTAATATCGAAGAAAATTATGTAATCGGTAGCCGTTACGCCCTTTAGATGGTAGGGGGAAATTGATCGTGCATGCAAATAAAGTGCCATTATCCTGTGCCGTGGTCTCGAACATATACCTACACTTTTCTCTGTGAGACACTGAGACGATAAAGAGAAAGAGAAAGAGAGTGTGAGAAAGAGAAAGAGAGAGATGGAGGGATAATATAAGAAGAAATAGGAGAAGTTGGAAGACCTAAACTACCCTCTTGAATTCCGAAGTGATTTCGATTTTCCCAAAAGTGACTTTAAACTATGATTGGAATGGTACATTGGATGGCGGAATAACTCAAATATTTGTTAAATTAAAATACTCGTCTTTGAATGGGAACATTATTTTATAAATAAAAAGAAATTTCTCATATCTTATTTGGTATTTTTCAAATTATTTCAATAATTCATTAAATAAAGATTTTATTAGAACTCGTTATTGATTTAAAAAGAAATATTCTATGAACAAGAAGTTTTATTATCGTCCTCTAACGTACGACGTCGTAGCACAGATGGGACCAAACGTAAATCGATCGTGGTTAAGAAAATAAATCCTGGCATCCCTAACAGAAGTTACTTTCTCTCTCTCTTTCTAATACATACACACACACACATACACATAGACATCATAAACGTGTACACACGTATAACAGATTACGAGTGTTTCGAAGATAGGGTGGAAGCAAACAGCACACGCACTTCCGATCTCATTTTCTTACGTTCTAGTGTGTAACTACGTGGAACTATTGCGTTTTGAAAATCTTTCCTTCCTTCGAATACTTTCGAACGATGCTACTCGTTCTCTATGCATACTGGAGGGGAGTTATTGACGTTCCAGACACGTGTCTTTAAAGAGTAAAAGAGATAGAGTGTGTGATACGTACACAGAAATGCGACAACGAGACTAACATGATCCTATAAGAGTAGAGGACAAAATATAGGAAAAGGAAGTAGTGGAGGAGGGAAGGGATGAGGGTGTAGAAGAAGGAGGAAAAGTCAGGGCCCGAAAGTCACGTAGCAGGGTTACAACCTCGCGTGTCTTTGACATTCTAAAATTGGAAGAAGCTTAACGGTGTTTTGTGAGAGGAGAAGAGATGCTGTCGCTGCTGTTCTCCTGTTTGGCGCGTGTTACTTCAAGAATTTCTTCTGTTGACAATTTTTCTGTAGGTATCGGAACGAACTATGGGGAGAGGAAGGCTGGGCCTAAGGGCTAAGGGATATTCGAAATCGTTGAAATAAATCTTGACTTGTAGAATACGCGTAGTGTTTTTATAAATAGTATTTTTAAATATTAAATAAATCCTAATGCAAATGTCTTTTTTATTTTGGAATTCATCGTAAGCGAAGGGGAAAGGAGAAAGGGTTTCAATCAAAAGTTTCTAACTCTTTTAGTTTTTCTTTTAACTTTGATACAAACACACCTTCATCGTTTTCATTCGTTTCTTCGTTAGAGTTTATTTTCTATTCTTTAGTTGATAATATATTATTATTATTATTATTATTGTTACGAATTTCTCGTTAACCCAAGTCGAATTTATTTCGATCGTTCTTTGTTAATAGCCGCGATTTCAATCTTTATTGGCTTAGAAAATAACGGGTACGTTGTAAAACGATAAAACGGGGGAAAAAGTGTTTAAAGCAAAGAAAGAGAGACAGAGAAAGAAAATGAATGAATGAGTAAGTGAGTGAGTGAGAAAAGGAAAAAGGAATCCATGACGTGTCGCGGGACGTAAATGGCCAAGGAACCTTAAAACTTTTCTACGACTTCTCGTAATATTTAGCGACACGAGAAACGTTTAACGTTCTCGAACGGCATCTTTGTGTCACATACAGACCGTGTGAAAGAAACTCTTCCTCTCCCTCCTCATCCTCCTCCTCTTCTTCTTCCTTCTTCTTCCTTCTTCTTCCTTCTCTGAAATAAAAAAAGAAAATGAAAAGGAGAAAACAAATAAAAGTTTGTCTATAAAATATTCATGAGCTGACTCCGACGTTTTTGAGAAACCCCAGTCGACTGGACTTTTGCATTCGTTTGAGTTATTCAAGTCTCTCGTAAGTACTTCGAGTAACGAATAGACACCTATTCCAATGATCGTACTATCCGTGAAACTACTTTATTATATTACTCTTACATTATGTATACAAACGTCCAGACACGATCTTTTCTCATACATACATACGATAGATGAAATTGGATTATATATGTTCACTTTAAATTTATTATAGTTTCTTCAAATTCAACAACACCCCGTAATTTTTTGATATTATTTTTTGTATAAAGAAATAAAATTGTATTCACTTAAAATACACGTCTTGTATGCAATGATAATAATAAAATAATTAATCGAAACAATTTTGAAGATTAAACGATAAATAATTAATTAGAATTCTTTTACATATTTAAACAATATTAGATCTACACATCTAATTCGATTTAAAGGTAAATCCGTGTAACATTGAATTGAAATGTGCATGACACGTTGATGTTTGCATATAATGTATATCTATTTACATACATACGCAATATACGTTTCAATTAAATACATATACACCATTACGGTAAATGTATAATTCAGGAAATATTTGAATATTCATAGAACGTCCTTTGATATTATCCTATTCGGTTATGTACGCCCTTTCTAACAATTGAATCATGTCGGTATTGTATTGAGATTATTTAAATAATACAATTAATTAAGATTTAAGTTATTTAGAAAAATAATAACTTCGAGATTTGTTTATTCGTTTGATTACAGCTAATCGTCAAATGGACGTGGCATTGTATATTGGATTAACCGTGGCTTGCATCGTCATAGCTGGTCTTGCATTTTTCCTAACAAAGTTATTACGAAGAAAAGGTCGAGATCATTCGCTTTACTCCATGGCACGCAATGGTAAGCATTTAGAGAACCAAAAAAAAAAAAGGAAAGGTAAAAGAAATATGTCGGGTCATCTTCTTTTTTTTTTTCCTATTTTTTTATTCTCTCAAATAATTTCCTTAATCTCTCCTGTTTGCTTTACGCATCTATTCGCGTACACGGCGATGAAAAAAAGCAGGCAAGATACTATTTCGAAGCTTGATTAATCCAAAAGCACTCGCTCTCCTAATTAAATCTATATTCGTTTTTTTTTATTTAAAAGAAAAACACCAAAAATCCTATTCGTTTCTAAATCGTGGAGAACGCTTTTGGAATGCATTTATAATTACAAGGCAAAATACTTGTCTGCTGGTTCTCACGCGAATATTGTTTTTATATTCTTTCTCTTCTTCCTTCTCTAATATTTCTTGTATCAACTAAAAATGATCTTAAAATTGTTCCATGCTTGGGTGGAAACAATGGGAAGATCGATAGAGGACGGGGCGCGAGTGCTTGATTGGTAACGCAGGATCTTTGTAAAGTCCTTACGCACTTTTAAATATCTTTAAATTGATATAAATTATTTACTACGAATAAAATACACTTTTAAACGATTTGAAGATAAAAGTGAGACGAGTGAATATTAAACAATGTTATTCCTTTTAAATTTAGTAGTAAAGTAAAGTTGTTAGAGAATCGTAATGCGTTAAAATTGTAAAAAGGACTTTGGGAAGTATCCCAGTAATAAAAAACAAAAAAGAGAGAGATGCGTAAGAGAATCGGAACAGTATCGTTGCCGGGATCTGTCCGCAGCGCGCAGAGATACCCACGAGCCGTGCCTCGGCCGTGTGCGTTTCAGAATTCCAGCCGGAGTTCTTCCCGGACCAGGACAAGAAGTTGAGCCTACAACCGGACGTGACGGCGACGAGCGTGCCGGCTTGTTACGAGTATCCTTTCGACCCGAAGCTGTCGATGTCGAGATCCCTCTCGGAGCACCATTACGACGTGCCCCACCTATCAATCGCCCCCCAACCTTCCCCGATGTCACCGACACCATCAACATCGACGCAAGAGTCTTGCAGCGACAAGCAGATCCATTCAGACAGCGAGAACAGCGTAACTAGTTCTTACCCATCCTCGGATTCAACCTACAACGTTGCATCAGAAAGCGTCAGGTTGCCAAAACTCGAAGCCGGTAACGTTGCAAGAGCTGCAGTCAACACGCGCGGTGCGTTATTGGTCCTACCGGATTCGGGAATTTCAATGTCCGTACCAGAAGGAGCAGTACCAAAACCTCTTAGGGAGGAATTGTATTTAGCGGTTCTAAATGAGGATCGTTTTAGGCCTAGATTACCCGGTAAGTGCTTAAACAAAAATTAAAACTCTCCCCAAAAAATAGAAGAAGAATGTTTTAAAGTTTAGTCTCGTTCAAAATGTTCCCCTTTAAAATGGTGACGACGAAAAAGCGAACATTTCCCTGGACGAATTCGATCGCATTATAGCTTTTATCTCCTCCCACGCAACGAGAGAAAGAGAAAGAGAGATAGCCCACAGTACGTCCCATCGCGGTTCCCCCTTTTTCGCAATGTCGATAAATCAAATTAGTACTCTAATTTCGTTGACTCGCGTACGAGGAGATTGCCCAAAGTAATATTCGCTGTAATTGTTAACGTCGATTGTTGCGATCGACGTGGGACCAACCAGCATTTATTTTTATTCGGAGCAACAACGGTTGACAGCGGGTGCCAACGGCGGCGACGGCAACCGCTTCGTGGAGAATTTTTATATTATCGCGAGAGATGGGATATACAAAAATATGATCGACAGTTATTTTGGCGTTTAATTGATTCGAGATAAAACAAGAAAGAAGAACGTGGGGAGAGAAAAAAAGAAAAAGACAAATACGGTTTGCGTCAGTAACGTCAGTTCCCCGTCGAATCTGGATTATCCGCGTACATATATATATCGGGATATTTATTCGAGAATAAAGTTATCGAGGATAGAAACGTTGAATTTATTGACAGGTTTATGATGTTTAATTATTATTCATTTAAAAAGCCGCCGATATTTCAATCGAGATAATAATCAATTCATATAAAATAAATCCTAGCACATGAGAAAAGATTGCAATGAAAAAAAAAAAAAGAGATCGTTGTATTTGTCCTTCTCAGACGGTATAACGCAGCTATCGGCAGTGGTAACCTGTGGCCCGTCTAGGGCATCCTTCAAAAAACCTGTGATCCTACAATTCGAGCATTGCGCTATGTTGCATCCGGCAACCTGGGAGCTGAGCGTATGGGCCTCGGACAATCTGAACGTCGAAGAAAGTACATCGATGTCGTCGTCGTCGACGAAGGATCACCAGGTCGTGGTTACGTGGAGTAGAGTGTTGACGTTGGGTAACGAAACAATCAACACACCTCTGTTCACGCAGTTAGATCACGCGGAAGCGTTCATAGTGACCGAACAACTCAGGGGCTACGTTCTCGCCGGTCAGAGTTGCGAGAATTCGTTAGCCACTAAAAGACTGAGATTGGCATTGTTCGCCAGCCAAGCTGGCCAATGTTGCGTCAGAGTATACGCCGTAGAAGATACTAAAGCAGCAATGAAGGCAATCGTCGACAGGGAATCGCAAATAAGAGGCTACTTGTTGGACAAACCCCGTACGCTTATGTTCCAAGACAACGGTGAGCCTCTTTGCGTTAGTTTAGAGGAAGTCGGTAACGAATGGCAGAGTAAATCTCCAACCGAGCGTCAAGAGCTCTCATTCCGTGACGTATGGAATTGCCAAGAGAACACGAAACACGTTATATTCGGATTGGATACCGCATTTGGACCGACGACAACCAGAAGCTACAAACTCCAGGTATCGCAAGGGAATTCCGATACCAGGCAAGTATTCAGGATCGTTTACGACGGTGCGAAACAACTGATATCCTCAGGCAGCGTTACCAGACCTCTCAGAGAAGTTACCGTCGTCAGCAGTGGACATGCTAATAATGCGACCACCGATTCAACTGCCCTAAGACCGTTTCGGTTCACCAGGTCTCTCAGGAAACAACTTTGCCAGTGCCTCGACCCACCAAACGCTTTAGGCAACGACTGGAGAATGTTGGCTAAGAGACTGCAGGTTGACAGGTTGGTAATAAGCCCATTTGCCTATCTATCTCTATTCTATTTATTTCTTTAAACAAAAATCTAATCTTTTGATAAAACGATACTTAAACTATTATCATTTATTACGCTATTTATCTAACAACCTATGTGTATACAATTAAAATGCAATCCGCTAATTAAAATTTTCCGCTTAGTCACACGATAATAAGTTTTTCTTCCATTACCGCGAGACCCACCGAGAGATACATCGAAGATACCAACGACATCGTGTTACCTTCGTCTCTTCGCGTAACGCAAACCCGTTTAGTTCGATCTGATCGTATAAAAGAAAAAAGAAAATTAAAAAGAAGAGAAATAAAAAACAAATCTTCTTAATCGGTTGTTCCCCTTTCATTATCTCAATCGACATTCAGTCGTCGTACCGGCTAATGGTTCTTCGGACAGTCTAAGTAAGAGAATCTCTGGACACGTTTACTTGCTTGACAACGTTATTAATATATTTTTGTATTTATTATTATTGTCGTCGTTGTTGTTAACGATCAATCGATCTATCTCTCGTCATGGTACCTTTCTTAATAATCATTTTAGACGTTATTCTCGTTCATCCCGTACCAGGTACATAAACTACTTTGCAACAAAATCGAGTCCGACGGAACACATTCTCGATTTATGGGAGGCAAGGCACAGAGAACCAACCGCCGTAACGGATCTTTTGAATCATTTGAGAGTTATGGGTAGAACGGATGCTGCTACAATCTTGGAAGCTCAGCTTGGACCCTGGCTTTGAACGCGTTTAACATCGTTCATCTAATTTCTTACTTTTTACGAAAGAATTCAATGTTCTATTATCGAGACTGGTGAGTGAAAGTTACGAACATAGGATGGATACCACCACCCCCCTACTACTACTACTACTACTACTACTACTACTATCACACTACTACAATTACTACTACTACTACTACTATTGCTACTACTACTACTATTACTATTACTACTACTACTACTACTATTACAGATCATCGAATTGATCCTCGAAAAAAAAAACACACACACTCACACAGAACATAAAAATAATAATTATAATAATAATAATAATAATAACAATGATTATATATAATATAAAATATTAATTAATAATATAATATTAAATGGATAAAAACGATACAGAATCGATATACGATATCGATATTATAATAAAGAACGAAAAGAGGAGAAGGAGCACGTGGTGGTTCTTCGAACGAACTCATCGAAAACACTGCCTTAACATTTCTGTTAGTGCGCTTTCGCTAAATGAACTGCGCCGAACTAACTCCATTGTTAACTTCTTGTAAATAAGAGCGTAATTTCCTTGATAAAAAGTAGTAGATGAAGAAGAAGATGATGAATATGAATATGAATAACAGTAGAATAAAGACGGAAAGATATTACGTGACCGTTTGTTGGAGATCACCCGTCTTATAATATTTTAAATTCTTTATCTATACGCTCTAGTTGTAAACATGATAAAGAAGAAAAGATCAATTTGACGGAAACGAAGATCTATCTCCAAAAATGAATGGTCAGTTTATGTGCCGTGTATAATCATGGCTAATAGTTAGCTAGAGACTGTGCATTTAGATGGATATATGTGTACATACGTGGTACGTATTAAAAAATACGCGCGCAGATTCAAACAAATGGATTAATCCCTTTAGAAAGAACGAGAGAGAAAGAGAGAAAGTAGGAAAGAGAGAGAGAGAGAAAGAGAGAAAGTAGGAAAGAGAGAGAGAGAGAAAAAAAAAGAGAGATGGATGTTTATATATAAATACGTATACATATACATATACATACACATATACATATACATACACACACAAACACACATTTATATATATACAGAATTATAATATATATGCATGTGTGTATGTGTGCGTGTATGTGCAAATAATGGTCACAGCGAGTAAAAGAAATGGAACGAAAAAGGAAAGGGGTGAATAATTCGGGGTCGACGATTAAAGAATAAACAAAATAATATGTGTAGTATGAAATAAGGGTGCCCCACCCTCAAACCCCTCTTCCCTCTCCTACTACATTTCGCCTAAGAAAAATAAATATACTTTATCTATTTGTTACACGGGATATATTATACATGAAACGCGCGCGCGAGTGGATGATGACCCCTTAATTGGTTTTCACAGCAATGAGAAAAGGAAAGAAAAAGAGAAAAAAAATAATAATAATAATAATAATCGTGCCAAAATTCATATTGCTCTCTGTTTTTTTTTTTTATTATTATTTCCTTGCGAGGCGGTTTCTCACCAATACAAATTGCGTTGATGTTGCTTCGGACAATTTATTATATAAAGAAAATCGTGTTCACTCTTTTTTATATACGTTTTATTATTGTATATTAGAGGTACGACAATACACACACGTAAGAACTGCAGCAGCGGCGTGCTCGATTACGTAAAAAAAATAAAATAAAATAAAAAGAACGAAATAAGTATGTGCGCGTGCTTTGGTCATTATTATTAAATCACAGTGATCATCGAGTTTCAAGAATAATAATGATAATTAATAAAAAAAGAAAAGGAAATTAAAGAAGAAGAAGATGATGAAGAGAAGAAGAAAATGTAACATCACGGACAGATATTAGTCGCGTGAAACGAACTATAATTACAGAGTATATATGGTTTTAATTACCATTTATTTGGAAGGATTGTATATTTGTTACTTTCGACGAATAAAATATTCTTGTATACCTCTCAGGCATTCTCGAAAAACAACGATTAATCGATAACATTACATTTATCATAATATCCCTCATTCTCACTCTTCCTTACATCCCTACATTCCTCTTTTTATTTTATTTATTAATCCTTTTCTCCATTTCAAATCGGTTTCTCTTACTTTTCCTTCTTTTTTTTCTTCCTCTGTCTCTCAATGAACAACTCACCTACCACCTGTATCCGTAAATCCTTCCAACGGGTACGACACGCTTCACAGGCTTAAATAAATTAAGACTAATGCGATACGAGTGATCCTTAATCCCTAAAACTACGTTGGAAACGTCTACCATTAACTACGACTACTACGTGCGACGAGTTGGCTTAGAGCCCATCATTGGATAGCTACGACATGAAAATACTCAATTTTCAGAGCTTTTCCCTCTTATAACAAATCCTTCCTTATTTCTTTATTTTTTATTCTTACTTTAGTTCATGAGTATCTCGATAACATCTAATAAATGCAAATTATCTTCATTCAAAATTATTATTCCAATGTTAAGATATTCACGAAAGATTTAAAATAGAAAATAATCAATTGTAAAAATATATTAACAAAAAAAAAGATACTTCATGTTAGATTTAATAATCTCGATTCATTTATTATCTCGTAGTAGAAGCAATGAAATTGACAACAAAATCATGGGAAATAGTATCGAAACTAAAACGAATTTAATAAAAAGACCTAATCGAAAAGGGTCCTTCCAATGTGTAGATATATATCTGTAGATATAAAAAGAGAGAAAGGCGACACACTTTTATCGACACTTTGCCAATAATTTTTCTTGCAACTTTGAAGGTAGCTAGAGCTAGCTAGCTACAGACTATACCTGTATATATATTGCTCTAACTCTATCTTGTCTCTTTTTGTACTTTCTCCCTTCCTTATTTTCCCCTTCTCCTACATCCTACCATCTATCTTTCCCGTAGCTTTACCGAAGAAGGTGTAGAAAACGTTTGACGATTTTTCTCCAAGTAAAGTAGGTACGTACCAACCTACAAACCTTAACGGAAGCCTCTCGAAGACGCTGAAGATGGGTGACAATGGACGTCGAGCGTTGCAATTTTGAAATGTCGATACCAGTCGGCCGTACACTCAACCTCCTATTCCTATTCCTCTTCCTCTTCCTTCTATTCCTCTTTTTATTTATTTTTTTTTATTTTTTTTATACTTCTTCGTCTTCGTTTTCTTCTCCACCCACGTTTTCTTCCCTCGAGCTTTTTCGCAACAACCTTTTTCCAACATCTATACGGTGTCGACGTAATTCGCTTACCGTAGTCCACGTAGGTAACTCGACAACTTTTCCTTTTTATCAACACGCCTCGAGGCTTTACGATCGTCTACGATCTTCCTGGCTCTCTTATATTCCGCCTGTTATATTCTACGAATACAACTTTAACATAGCTTGAATCAAGGTAAATATAAGGTTCTTTTATTCCTTCAACGAGAAGGAATCCTTTTTTTTCTACACTTACCACACGTTTTCTACTTACTTACTTACTTATTTTACTTTACTTCCTTTTATGTAGAAATCACAACTCACTGACCGATTGATTCGACTAACTTTAAACTTTGTCGTATGATAAATTTCATATGCATATTTTAACTTTTTCTGTTATAAATTTTCATTTTAGTACAACAGCAACGTAGTTTAATTTCACCAATATAATAATTTATTTTAATTTTAAATTCAACGCTCTTCGAATACCACCGACTTAATCGTAAATCTTAAAATTCTACGATGAGTGATCTGTTCCCCTGATTCGTACGGGTAAGTTGAACAAAAATTCCTATCATTAATTTATTTTTCTAGTTAATGGAACACAGACATACACACTATGAACGATTCGAAATAAAAATCATCTTATTTTCTATTCGAGAGATATTTCAACGTATAAAATAAACTAACGATATAAAATATGTTTAGAGTTAAATAGAGTATAACAACGATTTATAAGAGATCTCGTGTAAACAAAAATCAAGGATAACCAGTTAAGAAATTATGGAAGATAGAAGAATAAAACAGACTATGATATTTTCTTTCTCCTTCTGTATCATTTAAACTCCTTTTCCTATCATTTCTTTTGTATTTTTTCTTCTTCTTTCTACAGTTTCTCGTTGAGTTGTTCTCTCTTTTCTCTGCACGAGCGATATAGTTGCGTAAACGTAACGGAATGCATACAAGTGTTTTTCAAGTGTTCCAGCATGTTGCCGGTTCGAAAAGACTAAGTGCCATAAAAATAGCCTCTTGGAAGAAGTTACTTCCCTTTCTTTTTGTCTGCGATGAACTTCCAATAGCCGCTTGCCATTCGCGCTATGCTTGCCGACGCGTTGGCACGCTGGTATCGTCATTGAAAACGCCTCTTAGAGAATGCGAAAACGATTTTTCCCCCTTCTTATCCTTTTATTTCATCTCCTATAGAACAATGGGAGACAATTTCTTTCTTTCTTTTATTTAATTTTATTTTTTATGTTTATTTTCTCGTTCACCTATTTTTATTAACGCAAAAATAATCTACGATACGAGTGCGTTCGAATGATCAATGGTGAATATTAAAATATAGATTTTATATTGTCATAAGTATAACGATGTTAAAACAATAGGGGGAACAATGATAATAAAAGCAAAAAATCATTACAATGGTTTAATAAAAAAAACCAATAACATGACAACATTTGAAATCATTATTTTTTGACTAACTTGATATATTAAGGTATCATATTTTCTGTACGATAAAAGAAAACAAGGAAATCTAAATAAATATATTACTGAATCACAAATTGTTAATATTTTCTATCATTTCCCAGAAATACTCCTCGTCTATTAAAATCTAGAAAAAAATAAAAGTGATAGTAATCTTCTAAACTCTCTGCATATAAATTCGAAAACGTATCTACCGAAGTAACTGTTAGAACGGAATAATTATCTAACATTTAATTGCCCTTTAGCAATTTTCAACGCTTACATGTTAATTTATTGGCCATTTACACCTAACAGAAAAAGAAAAAGAACAAGAAAGAAAGAGAAAGAGAGTTATCTTTACGATCGTTAAAATCTAAATCGTGGGCGTATCGAATGACCCAACAAAACTTCATCGTACAATCTTTGCCTGAAACATATTTTCGATACGGGTAAGTATATCGAACTAAATAAAATCAAATCAAATAAATAAAGATACGAAATTGTTATTTCGATTGGAAAATCAAACATCGACGATCCTCTTTCCTTTCTCTTTTTACTTGAAACACTTTGGTTACGATATTATATATTGTGCGAAGTTTATACGAGAGTAGAAGTTATATTCCTTGTTACAAAATAAGAGAAACACGACTCCGAGCGAATGAGATACGCATTTGAATTACGATCACGATCGTTGTTGCTCGCGTTACGTGTTCTTACTCCGCCCTCGTTCAACGGTTAACGACTCATTGGCGTGTCCCTAGCTCGTCTAAAGATCACCTACAGAAGCTTGATCCGATTTTCTACGGTGATTTTAACGCGTCAATCTTTCTCTTTTCTCTTTTTTTTCCCCTTTTTTTTTCTTACTCTATCTTCTACCAACTGTACCAGTCAATCGGTACAACAGTAAATAAGTTAGTAAATAAATAAATAAATAAATAAGTAAATAAATGCATACACACAGAGAGAGAGGGAGAGAGAGAGAGAGATACGACATGTGTAGAACTGTGGTTGTATACACAAGTTTCTTGAAGTAATTGAAAGATAAGATCCATCGAGATAAACATTTAATTGGAGTACGCCGATAGATTGAAAGATAGATCCTTCTTTTATTCCATCACATACACACAGTAAATACTAAATAAGTTTCATGTAATTAGTTCGACTTAAGCTCGTAATACCGTCACGTGTGTGTATACGTTGAGAAACGTGAGATCATCTTTCTTCGTTTAGTATGTTAATTAAAGTAACATAATATATACATTTTAAACGGTGTCGAGATTGTTTTTTATGTTAATTCGTGTAGAATTTCTTAGTTCTGATCCGATTTAAAAAACAGGTATTTTTGTAAAATAAAATGATGAGTCTAGTTGGATGCATACGTTCTCATTTACGTCATAGTAATCTCGGATAGGTAATTATCATTGCTGAGAGACTGAGATCGTTAAAAAGTGTCGAAAGTTTCTTGGTAAAGTAACATCCAGGGGTACGAATAATACTATCGTGAAATATTTTTCTGAAATGTCAAAACAGAGAGAGAGAGAATTCTAAGATCTTTTCAAGAATGAATGCAAAAGAAATAAAATTATGTTACGGACGTAAACGTAAATTACGAAAGTGTATAAAAGAGCAAAGATTGAATGTAAAACACACACACACACACACAGATACACACGTGAAATTATATGCACCCATAGGTTTGATGCAATCTTAAAATTATTGTTGATCTTTCTTTTTCGGCCCAACTCGTTTTTTGTTTTGTTTATTTAAGCTTTTTATATTTTTTTTTGATTTTCTATTTCAAGTAACGACGTTTATGCACCGAAAGATTATTGTTCAGCGATTTACTGTTTATAATACGTACGATAGTCAACGACACTTTGGTACATTGCAGCACCAGCAATGACTTCACGGGAATGCTCGCCTTTCCTTTTCTTTCTCTTCTCCTCTCAAGAAATCTAACATATTCTCTCTTTCTCTTTCTTTCTCATTCCATACGTCAAGCAATTTTACACCTCCTTCAGACTTTGTGTACATTAAAACGTCGTATCTTTCGCTAGCAGAGATAAATGTCTACTTAACGAAGCAACGTAAACACTACGTGGAAACGATTAAAGCTTTGCATTATAGATGATTCTGTTTTATCTCGAACATCGGAATAATAAATAGAGTTAGTTTTGTTTTAGATACCTAATTTGATATACGTATTTATATATATTTACATATTTTTAATAATATTACATTCTTTCGTTCTTTCATGCATGATGTCATTGATAAAATAAAACTTATAGTTGTAATTGTGTACAATAATCCACTAAAAGAAATATTCTCAATTATATTTATACATTTTTTTAATATGAATAAATGTTAATAATAAATAATTTATGTTCTCGTATTAGAATCTTTTTAAAGTTCTCATAGCTGAAACAAATATTTGTCATTTTAATCGTACGTGTGCGTATTGGAATTTTAATCTTAAATCTATTAATGAAATTATTTTAGACATTCTCCAATAGTATCATCATTGATTAAAACCATCTACAATAGATTAACTTACAATTCTATTCGAAAAAATAAAATAAAACAAAAAATGATACTCGGATATAAATAAATTAAAATGATACTTGCAATATTTGTTTTTAAGATTAAAAGAGAAGGAATATAAAATGAAATGGAAATATATTTTCATTTTGAAAACGGTTGGGTCTCAACGAATTCGCCGAAAGGATAAGGATCGTCCTTATAGGTAAGTACGTGTGGTGTCTGACTTTTGGTGTAGGCCAAATGTCTTTCTCTCTCTCCCTCTTGCGCATTTACAAAATCCTCTAAATCCTTCTCAGCTAAATCCTCGAGAGATACATGTAAATATTACGACGGTTCTTCCAAAGCGTACACCCTTCGCGAACATGTGCATAATACATGGACCAGTTGGTGCGTCCTCTTATAAAGCTGCCAGTAGGTTCGTACAAACACCCATAAATAATATCCTTTAGTAATATTGAAAAATATTAATCCATTATATCGTTTATCTTTTAATAAATAACAATCAAAATCTATTGTACCAATTTTAAAGAAAATATTACAACTATCGATGATATTTCAAACAAGTAACCTGAAACATTTTTCTGGGGATTGGAATATCTTTCGTCAAAAAGAAGAAAAAAAACCCCCATAGAAAATTGGACCAAAAAACCACTCTCAGAGACCATATCAAAAGAGAACGCGAATTCATTGAATTAACTTTACTCCTCGATTTTCAAAAGAACTCGAAAGCTTTTCTCGCATTCGTTAGATACACACACTCTCTCTCTCTTTATTTCTACTTCTATATTTCTATTTCATTTAATCTTCCAATCTCCATACAATACTTAAACTCCTAAAACTAACCACAATTGCAACAATGTACATTCAAATAAGTCAAGTATCTCGGCCCTTGAAAAATCCTGGACGGTTTTATGTTTCGTCTACCGCAAAGAAAGTCCTTCCTCTTTCTCTTTCTCTCTTCGGTGAAATTTTTCTTTCTCGACAGAACGAAAATAACGAATACTTGGTTGAAATATCGTTGGAAGGCGATACGAGAAGTAAATAAAGAAAAGGAACACATTGATTATTCTAACTGACGTACCACGCTACCAACCTACGCTTTGTATTGTTTTAGAAGAAAACCCATGGTCCGCGGTTACGTTTCTTTTCGTTCGTGAAAACACAATACATGCTCTGTTAAAACATTGGGTATATAAGTGTGTGTATATATTTGCACCTTCCTTCGACCATTCTCTGGTTTTATTTTTTATTTTTCTCTCTTTCTCTGTATGTGTGTATGTGTGTGTGTGTCAAGAGACATAACAGATTATTCTTCTTCTCCTTCTTCTTCTTCTTCTTCTCTCCCCCAAATACACTCCTAAAAACATACATATGTATTCCAAGTCACCTCTACTGGTTGGGTTTGCCCCGGAGTCTCTCGAAAGTGTAGATAAAGAACAAGACGGACACCCAGTCTCTCTCTCTCTCTTTCTCTCTCTCTCTCTCTTTTTCTTTCTCGAATGTCGACGACGACAAGCTACGACGAACCCACGCGAAATTGGTGACTCACTTTGGAATATCGCACCGACAACAAGCGCGCGGGGCCTGTCGCGTTAGAGTAAGCGGATTTACGACAGACGGGAAAGTTCGATATTTCTATATACGTAATACGATAAAATAAATTTATGTGGATCGAATCGTTTCACGAAAGTGGGTTAAATTTAAATATTATTTTTATATATATATATAAATTTATGATAAATAATAAACGCTTATCTCGCTCTATCTATTTTTATTCTGTATACGCGTGATTGGGTTAGTTTATGCTCTCAAAAGTATTTCAAACATACGAAATCGTGTAAATGTATTTTGAAATTTATTGAAATGGAGATAAAGTTTTTCAAACGGTTAGGTTTCTATTTTAATGTTATTTATTTAAAAGTACCATTTATTATTTCAAAGAAATAACAACTAGTATTATATTAATATTAATAATTGTATTAAAATTCAATGATAAAACTCGCGTACCTTTTTTCATTGTTTTATCATTTTTAAAAGATTAATCTCTCACGATTACTGTTAAAAATGTTTCAAATTATTTATAGATTAGGAAGAGTATTTTATAATAGAATTAGAAAGTAGCTTTCTTCGAGATCATTGACTGGTTAAAACAAGACTTTTAAGTTTTCAACGCGTCAACACTTTAAACGAGCCATTACACTCGAAACTACGCCCTTTTTTATTTCACCCTTCTCAAACAAAACGATTCATGAGAATTCTCTCGATGCAATTAGAACTTGAAATATTTATGAACTATCCTAAAACGTATATACACAAACACACACACATATATATAAATATATATATACACAAACACACGAATACATAGATACATTGTACTCGAATTGATCGAATTCACCCCGTGAGTTTGGTTTAAACGTCAAACAATTAACGTCGCTAACGTCGAGAGGATCTGAATCGTGCTAACAAACGTTTTACCCTTTTTCTCAAAGTACATCTCTTAAACCCCATTGGTAAAGTTCCCTTTAACCCTCGAAACGAATCGACGATCTTTTTTGAAGAAGAACTCGTACGATATTCATCCGTCGTTCGTCCTCTTTTTATCGAACGATCCGTCTCGCACACGTGCCCCATGTCAAACTAACTTATACACACACACACACACACACACACAAACATACTTATATACACATAGACACAAAAAAACATACATACAGAGAGAGACGTACATAAAAAACATATTGAATCTCTGCTAGTCTCATCGTATCATATCACCGTCGTTCTCTTCCTATTATAAAAACAATCTCCAAAAAAAGTGCATTCTGTGAGTCCTTGACAGTTTCTGGGCTATCCATGTCAAAAGTGAAGGATAAAAAAGGGCAAAGAAAAATAAAGGAAAAAGAAGAGAAAAGAAAGAAAAGAAAGTAAAAAAAACGAAGCAAAAGTAAGAAAGATGAAAGCAAACGAGAAAGAAAGAGAATGTTCGAGGGGTTGACTTGAGTTCCCGATGGGAGAACGCATTGTGCTCCTCTAACTTTGCTCTCTCCGCAATACAATAAAATCCTCTTTGCACGGCGCGTCATTGTTTAACGGTTGATTGACGTTGATCGAGGGCGCACACCAAAATCCCACTCTCTAGAAAAGTGTCACTACGAGAGAGAGAGAGAAGAAGAAGAAGAAGAAGAAGAGAAAGAGAAAGAGAAAAATGCATCATGGATATGTTGTTTCGTGAACAGAAAAAGCACACATATACGAGTACAACACCTACACGATTTCCTGACTTCTGGACTCTCTTTCTTTTTGACGTCGATGGAATGAGAGCAGCAAAATCAAAAGAGAAAGAGAGAAAGTCACCCCGTTGGTAGGACGAGAAACAAGCATTGTGCTTGCGTAGATGCGCTGGGAACCCAGCGACGTGTGACGCGTCCCTAGAGGACGAAGGGCGCTGCTAAATAGAACGCCCATTAGTAACGAATACCGCGAGAATTTTGCCCCCTTTCCCTTTTCCCTTTCCCTCGACATATACCCTCCCCACCTAACCCCATTCTACTACATTTCCAATCCCCCCCATTCGTTTTTTCTACTCTCTTTTCCATCCCTTGTCAACCCACTCTCTTTTGTCCATCCAACGCGTAATGTACCACCACCCCTTCGAATCAAAAGAGAGAAAAAGAGAGAGAGAGGTCTCTCGGGAACGATACGCGGTCGCGATAATTTTCTGTTACTCCTAGCTACCCCCATCGAGGGTGCGGATTTTTATACGAGAGGACTCGTTTGAACTTCAAACTCTCTCCCTATCCCTCTCCTACCTCACCGTTTTTCCCGATCTTTGACATTTTTGTTCTCTTCATTATTTCCTTTTTTTCATACCTGGATAGGTGGTACTTTACTTATGGACTGATACTTCTTCTTTTTTCTTTGAATTATTCGAGGGGTATGAATTATTTTGTTCTTTTTAATAGACTCTTTTTTAAAAGGGATACTTTCTTTTTCCTAGTTTCCATTCATCTAGGGTGAAGATCTTTTACGCGAGACTTAATGTAAACTTAATGTAAATTATATTTTGTTAACAGACCTATCATTAAATTAAATCCTACTAAAAATCTATCTAAAGTTGCAGATTATTGCAACGAAAGATTATTGCGTTACACTGGCGCCGTAATAATTATTATTCTTTACAAGAAAACTTTCCAGCTAAGTTAAATGTTTCTTTTTTTCCTTTTTAAACCCAATCATATTTTTCTCCTTCACGCACGAGCTTGGATTTTATACATAATAGTTTATTGTAGTCGAATATACGGAATAAGAAATCTTTTTCTTGTTTTTTTTTTTGTAATCTTTAACGGTCGTTTATGACCGAGTTTCTCAAATCGCTTAGTCACGAGCAACAACTTTGTGCCGCTCGTTGAACATAACCGGGTAACGCCTAACAAGTGAAAACGTTAGCGCGAGAAAGTGAACGGTTAACGTTAGGATTTCCAGATGCGGAAACGGTTTGGTACTTGTAATAACTGTACAAATCGTTCACCGACAATTAAGATATCAATCTGGATAATCATTTAATCATATGATATCGATGTAAGCTAGCAATCATAAACACGCTTTTGAAGGGAAATAGAAAGATAGTAAAAGATAGACAGAAAGAGAAATGAATTGATCGTAGTATAAAATAAGATAAAGTTAGATAAGGACGAAAGACTAGTTGTACACTTACCAACAGACAATCTATCTCTTGGTAACATACAATTACAGATTTTCATAGATTAACGTTAAAAGGTCTTCTTTTCATACAGGAACTCAACGCAAGGTGAATATCGTGTCTCCGTAAACGAATTAACCGGCGGTCTCAACGTAATTCCTTTTATCTCGTATACAATATAAAACATAGAAATAAAGAAAGAAAGGAATAAAAAGAACAACGAAATAAAATAAAAGAATAAAATAAAACAGAGAGAGAGAATACAACAACTTGAAGGGTGAAAAACGAGATCGGGGTGTGAACTCGCGATTCGAGATTTATGTTAAAGTAAAAAAAAAAAAGGAAAGAAAAGGAAAGAAAGGAAGAAAAAGAGAGATAATATATACGTGTATGTGTGTGTGTGTACCTGTATATACGAGTATGTGTGTGTGTAGAAAGAAAGAGAAGATAGAAAACGGAGGAACGTGAGGATAGTCTACCTGAAATTGGCAGTTCTGAGCGTACGAGGGTGCTAATTTCCAAGGGTCGGTATCGCGGCCCTGTAATTAATGGGGTTTGTCATCCGAGTAAAAAAGCACCGTGGGTGCAGCGTGGATGACGTCGCCAGCACTCGTTCGTTCGTTCATTCGTTCGTTCGTTCGTCCATCCGTCCATCCGTCCTGCGATTCTAGCGGCCGTAGAAGAACCATCGCGATCGTTGATTGCTATCGGTAATTGGCCTGATTGTCTCGTGGCCCAATTAATTTAATTACGTTTAATTACATATCGTGAGTCGCGCTCTTCCGCCGGGTTTCTTTGCTATCATTTTATCTCTCTCTCTCTCTCTCTCTCTATTTTTCCTTCTATCTTTCTTTCATTCTTTCTCTCTTTCTCTGGTATGCTTTTTCATCAATGTTTTCATGCTCTCTTCGTTACTATTGGAAAACGGATGATCCGATCAACGAGGACGACTTCGTTCGAGTCGTACGGAATCGATTGGATACTCGATTGAACTCGTTCAAATAGAACGAGGGCGGACTACTACTACTACTACTACGACTATGATCTTGATAAATTTTGTACGGATGAATTTTTAAATTTAAAGAACTCTACACTAAACTCTACTTTATCTACGAAAAATTCTTCAACGAAAATAAAGAAGAAAAAGAAATAAAAAATATAATCCAAGTAAGTGAGTGTACACGTATTGAGAAAATTTATACGCGCGAGTATCGTTGTATTTAATATCGTAAGTATAGTTAATTATTTTAAGTATGTATTTGTGTAAGTATATTGATAATGAGAAACGAAAATAGTCTCGATTGGAGAGAATTATGATTTAACGTAGCTGTTAGTTTTGTCGCTGTTATTCTTCTTCTTCTTCTTCTATGCTCTATGTAAAGTTTATGTAAATTACAGGGTTAGACACTTCTACTACACTCAAGGAATAGTACCCTCTTTAAACGAAACGCTGTTCTACGATATCGTCCCGCGAATTTAATGTCATGCAAATCTCGGGCTAGTTCCAAAAGTTCGTTATAACAAGCTGCCAAAGAGATTCGTCAGAAAGAGAGAGAGAGAGAAAGAGAAATAAATAAAGAATGAGAGAAAAGTGTCGTGTAAAATTATACGAAACACAACTACCACCATCTTTCCTCCTCTTCCCTTTTATCCCCTCATTTTGTTTTATTTTTTTTACTCCTCCTTCTTCATCTCCTAGTCCTCTCTCGTTCTCATCTCTTCGTCATTGCAGGCAGCTTCGCGTTGCTTTCGAAACGAGTCGCGGCTCAGTGAAACGCGGACAGAAAGAAAATCACCGACTGAAAGGGCCCTTTGTCCGCGAAAACCGAGCGGAAAACGCGGCTCTCTCGGCACCAGCAGCCTTTAATTAAGCCTCTAGGTGAACGAACCAACCTCGAACGGGAAGCTCTTCTCGTTGGTTTATAGCACACGTCTATATATATATATATCTACCTATACCCGGTAGATATATAACATCGTTGAGAGACTAAATTAAACCTATTACCCTAAATTTAGTCAACATCAAATTATACCGTTTAATTCGCGTAACGAATAATTAGAAAATTCTATTTGAAACAATTACATTACGATATAATGAATCATTTATTTTACATGAACGTTATAATATAAATAGATTGACGTTAACCGAATGGTGATGATGATGACGATGATGATGATGATTAAAATTTCATATATAAATATAAGAAAATTAATCTATAATATTTCAAAGACAGAGGAGTGTATTTTCGGCTGTTAGCAATTTCCGGTTAGGTATTTTGAGATCGATTCGCAACCCCTTTTCTCTCTTTCGAAGGTAGCACGTCGTTGAACGAGCTCGGGCAATAACTCTTTCTCTCTTTCTCTCTGAAACACATACACACATACTCATGAGCATCCCTGACTTTCCTCTTCGATCTCATCGTCCGTTGTTACCCCTCAACCAATTTTACTGCCTCGTCGTGGTGCGAGTTAGGGCAAAAGGGGAATAGAGAGAAAGATAGAAGAGAACTCGAGTATCGTTCGAAGGGATAGACGAAGAGGATCGGTAAAGCAACCAGAATGAAACAGAAAGAGAGAGAGAAAGAGAGAAGGAGAGTATTCGAAATGGATATTAATAGTTCTGCTTGCAGCACCCCGCGATCGTCGCTGATTACGCCGTTACAGCTGTTATCCTTGATTAAAGCCCTGGCCCGGTCGATGTTTAGAACAGCGGCAACCCACAGCTTTCGAGAGAGGAGAAAAGAGAGTGAGAGAGAAATAGAGAGAGAGAGAAAGAGAGAGAGAATGTGCGTGTGCTCGTTCTACAGTCCCATTTATATAAATTTCAAACGCGGTAGCTCCACGACAAACGGCCCTGGTGGGCCCCGTAAACAAAGCCACCTTCACCGGCTTTAGAACCGGTTTAGTGTCCGCGTGCTGCAACTCCGCTACGTTTACGCATTCTCGACGAGTGCAACATAACAGCAACGGGTCTCACCGAGGCGTCCCAAGTCTCCAGGGTGCACCGGATCTCTCGCATAAAGCGCCACTTTGTTACCAACTAATCGTTAATGACAGCTTTTCTATACGATCAGAGATTAGAAATACACGTAGCGTTAGAATACTATTATTCATGTGAATAAACATTATTTTTATTTTAAATACGAGTACTTTTAACGATCAATAATCGTGTTACCGATCGAAACGATTAGATCTTAACCGAGAGTAGATTTTAGTTTTTTATTTGGATTGGTGGATGTGGTATGGTGTGGTGTGGTGTGGTGAGGTGTCCTATGTGGATACGCAATTCGTAAATTGTCTTCTTTCTTTTTCTAGAAGGGAAAAGATTATTGTAGGCGAACCATTGCAATTAGTTGGTAACAGGGCCAATAAAAGTATCGTTAATCCTCACGAGGCACTCGCGACAATTGCGACAGGAAGCGATAAAACTTCCTGCTATTCCATTTCTACCACTTCTGTATGTCTATTACCTCGTATAGACAAAAATAAAGAGGGAGAGCGAGAGAGAGAGCTATGGGAAATCGTACTAATACAACATTTTTGGTACTATTTTTTATTTGATAAGATTTAACGATTCTCTATTTCCCCTTTTTATTTTCATTTATTAACTTAATTAATGCTAAAACTTACTAAAACCATTTTCAAATGATTTGCCTAAAGTTAAATAAGTCTTTGGTATATTTTTAACAGATATCTTATAAACTTTATCTTGTAAATTTATTTTATTGAAGAAAGAATTAATTATTTTAACTGATCCGATAGAGACACATGTTAAATTCATATTTCGGTAATTTTAAAATGAACTTCATTTAAATATTGTTAAATCCTAAAGCAAATACGAGCGAGGATTTTGGTTAACCGGCTTGTTTTTTCAAGCTCTTTCAAAAAGATCGTTGAAAAATCGTTAAAAGGGATAAGTCGGATCGTTAGCGAAATATCTTTCATTTCGTTCGCTCGTTCGCTCGTTCGTTCTGGTATGGCCAAACGTTTGTTCGCGGATTACGGCGTTTGTACGGCGAAATCACGAACAAGTGTGGAAAGCCGTGTTGCGAGAGCAAACACGCGTATCTGTTATTCTACCGACTGCGAAGAGCAGAACGACGAGGCAACCGAAGCCACGTGTAAAAGTAAGCTTGTCCAAGCAAAAATAACATGATCTAACGGTCGCTCATTTCATCGTTATTATTTTCTTTTTTTTTTTAAATAGTAAAACATTAATTATCTCTTACACGTGGAAGAAAGGAAGGAAGGAAAATCTTCTTAGAATTTTCCTATCACTTTATTTTCACGATTACAGTAACACACTTTCAATTAAGATTTCAAAGTGTTACAAACCCGTGAACATGTTTTATTCAATTCATCGACATTTCAATCCACCTAACTATGATACCTCGCTACGATAATATTTGTTGTTCTCTTAATAGGATAAACATTAATAATTTCCATCTACGTGACAAACTATTAAGATGAATTTTGATATCATTATGAGACACCATTATTCTTTTAACACATTCGATTACAAACACATGCCGGGGTTCTTTTAAATCGTGAAGTTTCAACCCACGTAACAACGACAACCGTAATAATCGTGAAAGAAGAATTATTATCTGTAAAGATAGATAGATATATAAATAGTATTTGGTAGATTCCTTTCATCGTAGAATCCGTGTCGATCTCAAAGCACCACAGAGAACCTAGAATAGATATCTCGATATCAAAGGCGTCACAAATCTTTCCAAGAGTCCTAGGGACTTGGGTTAGAAAGAAAAAGCCAAATAGAGTGAAAGAAAGATAAAGAAAGAAAGAAAGAAAGAAAGAGAAAGAGTACACACGAAGTACCCCGAGAAGTCTTTCCTCGTTTCTCGACCCACATGGCTCTACCGATACGAATCTAAAATCCATTGCACGATCGAAAGAGAGTAAGGGAATAAAGAATGATCCGAGAGAGGAATAAGAGAGGCGCGGACTAGCTAGGTAAATCCCTCTATACGTTTCATGGTCAATGAACTTTGACCGAGAAGAGTTCGACGTGGCTCCACTATCGTCACGATTTCAAACGCTTGCTTGGTTACTTGCTTGCTTGGTTACTTGCTTGCTTGGTTACTTGCTTGCTTGCTTGTAAGTAGCTCGGTAGATACCCTAAACTATTTTGCTCTTAACGTTAGTTAACGTTACCAGAAATTCTTAAAGGAATTAAGTGTAACTATCTTCAAACTGGGAAACTAATTGCACGCTGGTACGTTTTCTTGCACTATTTTATGAAATTTTGTCTTTACCTTTACTCTAATAACAACAACAAATCAGATTAGAATCGTTTTGTGTACTACACATTTGTATACGAGAATCGAACACGTGTTTTAACTCCAACAAAATCAAACTCTTTCGATCTTCATCTTCTCTTTCCTTTCTCTGTTTCTGTTTCTCTCTTTTTCTCGCTCGTGACAAGCTCAGTGTTAACCTCGGAAATTCATACTACAGAGAGTGGTAGAGACTATCGAGAATAATAGCCGTCCATAAACAGGACGCCAACACGTTCGCGAAGTACAACATGTGCAAACGTGACAGGTAACTACCCACATAGCCACGGGACGTCGTCTAGCGCGTGTCTTGCGTACGTTCTCGAAATCACGCGGGAAACGTCGCTCGGACGATGTCGAAAACGAGGGTAGGAAGGGAGTAACAGGGGGAGGAAAACCACGGTCATATTCCTCCCTAGCTCACCACTCTGATGACGATTCCCGACATTAGAGCCGCGTTAGCAATTTCCAACGTTACGTTTGGAAATTTAGCAGAGTTCAGAGAGAGAGAGAGAGAAAGAGCGAGAGAGGTGCGCTTGACGTACCCTCATTTACAATCCAGTTTACAAATTTAACGTAAAACTAGCCCCGCACGTCAAATTCGCTCTCGGTTAAACGAAGTTTATTCTACCCCACAAAATGTTTCTCTACCACCCTTCATACTACTTATATTATTTTATTTTATTTTATTTTATTCGTAGAACATTTAAATGCGACATATGGCGAATGGTAGATTTAATTTTGATAAATCATAAGAGGGAGGAAAAAAAAAGAAACAATTTGTTGTAATTTAAAGGATTGTTGACAATGACGACGATGATGATGATGGTGGTCTTTGGTGAAGTAAGGTACGGTACTGAACATGGGCCCTTGGCCTCCTACGATTACGCATAGGAGTGGTGATGGTGGTGGTGGTGGAGGGAGCCCGTTAAATCAACGAAGGTCTCCGCGTAGTTAAAATGCCGATGTTAATCGCCCGGAGGCCTCGTTAGCGGCCTTTACCTCGCGGTCTTATCCCCTCCTCCCACTTGCATCCATTCTACTTCCTTCTCCTAGTCTAACCTCCCTCGTTCTACTCCGGAACACGATGACACGAGAAAATAAAAGTCTTTCAAGAGGGACGATTAAAGAGAACGATGCACGACTAACGCCGATAGAATACTGTTTCTGTACCACCTATCTCTCTTTTATAGTTTTTTCTTTTTTTTTCAATAAATTTACATCGTTGTTGTTTAGAGAAATGATTCTACCCAACTTTTGTAGCCTCGTATTGATCCGAATGACACGTGGGTTGGATATATCCTACTTTTTAAATAAAACAAAAATAAAAAGGGAAATAAAAGCACTCATTTTTCTTCTTCTCATCGTAGCAACGATAAAGTTCTTGGCTAAATTAAATTTACCTCCGGTCTTCTGGTGTTCTTCTATCTTTCTTTTAGAAGGTACTCTCTGGGACAAGTTCGAGTACCAATTTCGGGGACATCTGGTGGCGTTCTGTTTTTCTTTAAGAGACTTTTAGCTCGATAAAACAGCTCCTTTCAATGTTTCCCTTTAAGTAAACTTATATTTTCTCTTTGTGACCTAATCGAGGACTCCTGGGAAACAGAAACGACATTCCGAAGATAATCGAATGACTTCGTTAGCTCGACCTAGATAAACCTAAGATCTTTTATACTATCATCTAAGAAGATCTTGACAATTAACTAGGAAATAAGAAACTTCAAATCGTTCGGGACTTCTACGTCGCGCATAAGTCACCGATCTTAGCTTTGATTTCACTTTGCTTAAACCCATCACCCCCGTCTAAAAGATCATATCTCGTAAGTCTTTTCTCTTTAACGCACGGATCACAAACATCTCTCGGAATCATTCTATCCTCCTAGTTGCTTATTCGAGAATTTCCGAAAGAGAAAACGATAAAATCGCGACGATTCTTGCCAATGGTCCCTCCTTTTTATTCTCTCTCTTCTTCCTTCTTTCGCGATCGTAGAAAATTACGATTAAGATGAAACGAAGGGAAACGGGAAGGAGGGTAATGTCTCACCCTCCTTGTCCTCCTTATTTTATCGACATTAAATCGAAACTCTCTGTCTTTCTCATACGCGTTAAAGGACAAGGACAGAGAATGTAGAAATAAAAGGAAAATTCGTTTACTCGTGATGCTCGAAAAGGCGAGCATAAATCTCACTCGATTCGTGGGTACAAAACAAGAAGAAAAAGAAGAAGATAAAGAAGAAGAAGAAGAAGAAGAAGAAGATGAAAAAGAAAAATAGGGTAAGGGGGAATTTCTTTAACAACGTGAGTCATCCCCTAAGGAACCCCCATGAAACTTTCAGTAAGTTTTTCTCCCCAACTTCGTCATCGGACCTCTTCCCCTCCCTCCCCCGTTTTACCATTAAACCGCGATTCCAGAACGTCGAGTTTGCTTCTACGATGACTACCAAGTCTTCTTTCCTTCCTTCCTTCCTTTATTTCTTTCCTTCTTGCTTGCTTAGAAGAGAAACTCAAGCTTCGCGATTCTTACGTGGTTAATGGCACGTGGACAGAGGGTCCTATCTTTTCTATTACGCCTATATGACGCACAGTGGAATCGTTATTCGCTTGAGTTACGATACTTATGATAACTCTTCGTCATCTTTCGCGTTATTTCGATGTATAGGCACAATACAAAGGCTCGTAAAAAATATGGATCGTTATAGTATTTACGAGGAATGTTTGTATCAACGAAATTTTATTATTTCATTATATTTCTCATAAAATATATTTATCCTAAGGTATTATCTTTATTCTGTAAAGTATTTTTAACTGTATTCTACAATAAATACCCTTTATGGCATTAAATTAAATACCTAAAAATTTGTATAACTTTTCTTACAAATTGTTCGATCAATTAATATTTAATATATTTCTCGATAACATTTATTCTATTTTATTTATTGATCTTAATTTTAATTATTCGTAATTAATTCCTTTTTTAATATACCACGTAATATTAGTTTTTTTCACGACAAGAGAACAACTGTGCCTTTGTAAGTAAGAGATCGTAAATTCTAGTAGATTTTAACGAATAATACGGATTTATAATATGCATCGACGTTTTCGCAAACCTCATTTAAAGTATGGTTCGATTGAATAAATCAACACCGAGAGACCAAACGGATTGGTATTCGGCGTTGGGAGGTTTATTAGATTTCTATTCGAAACAATCGATGCGTACGCTAAAGCTTGAATATAATATTCGATAATTTCGTTTTGCGCGAGATCCATTATCGCTTTCTCCATAAATACACTCGTACACATACACATACATGAGCATACCTATAAATAAATTCACATTCTGTGTAAAATCCAAAGTAACTCTGATTACCGATTCGATTTAAAAAAATTATTCATTAAATATTATCCACTTCCAGCTTATCGAAATCTTTCCAACTTGTAAATAAATTTTGTTAATGACGTAAGGAACGAAATAAATCAACCGATAATCTATGATTATTGATCTGATTAAAAAATAAAAAATAGTCAGCGTGAAGATTCACTTATCAAGATTCTCCCAATGCAAGGCATGAAACTCTACAGATGATAAGTCGTACCAGGGGTTGTTCATCCAGAGAATGTCATCTCCGTTCATAAGAGGAGCCAGTTTGCGAGGACGGTAAGATCTTAATGGTTAGAGAGAATAATCAGGAGTGTTGTTCACGAGCATGGAAAGACGTTAGGTGAGCAGAAAGGAGGTTGATAGACGGGGTGAGAGGAGTGGAGGGTTGGGGGGATCTTCGTTGTAGCTTGGAATTACGGTGGTAGAGATGATAATAATCGTTGTGTCCTATCTTTTGGATTCCTCGAGGCGCGAATCTTTCTCTCTCTCTCTCTTTCATTATGCATATATTCGTGGAGAAAGTAACTAAGTAAGAAAGAGTGAGTGAGAGAGATAGAAAGATACATATACATACATAAGTAAATACATATATAGACACACACACACACAGAGACAGACAGACACACATAGATAGTAGCACCCGTCCGTAAAGTGGGCTACCGAGTGTAAGGCCGCGTACGGGAGCTACGAGGCATTTGCATTATTGCAAATTTATGACTGCATCCAGTCGTTCCTTTCCGTCCTAGAAATGTATTATGCATTATCTTTCCAGCACGTAGATCAACGTTAGTCGAACTTTCCGAAGGCGAACGTTTTGCACGGCCGTGGTCACGATCTTCCTACCTCTTTGCTATGAAAACCGCGAGAAAGAGAAAGAGGAAGAGAAAGATGGATAGATAAAGACAGAAAGAGAATGAAAGAAAGTGAGAGAGAGAGAGAAAGAAAGAGAAGGGTTCCATTGTGAAATCACACTTAACGGGTCCTCAAATCGCTCCTGAATACGGAACGTACGACGACGATTTCCACGGATCGTTAAACAGACATCGGAACTCGCAGAGTCCCAGAGTTGTTCCGTTTAACCAACCCTACACACCACTAGTCGCATGAAAGCTAATTTCTAAACAAATTTACATCTACGAGATTCTAAACACATCTCTGGATGATCTCCTGAGTACTTCTGGTTGCGGTTAGGGTCGTTCATGCGTAAAAGTACATCTATTTATCTGTAACACAAGAGCGAAGTTACCTCGTTCGATACTAATGGATTTTCGAGTAAACGAATAGAAGAGATGATTCTTATCGTATTGTATCGTATTGTATCGTATCGTATCGTATCATATCGTATCGTATCGTAACCACATCGTAGTTTGAAAAGAAGCTTACTCACTGTACAGTAGGCGTATATTCAATCGATGTATGCAACTAAGTATTCTTTCACATATACAAACAAACACATATACTATACTTATAGCTATTGTACCAATCTACGTATGTATATAAGTATGTATGGCATCGCGGTAGGCAGTAAACCTTTCGTAATCGTCACAATGATTCATCGAATCAAGATATCGTACATTCAATGAACCGACACGTACAATTTCTCATCGCTTCTTATCCAGGAACATCCTTTTACAATGAATACCAACCGTGAAAATACACGTACGTTCGTATTCACATAGATGTATTTACATTCTGAAGAAACTAAATTTAATAACTTAATCTTTAACATTTGAATCTCTCTCTCTCTCTCTCTCTCTCTCTCTCTGTTTCTCTCTTCTTCATCTTCTTCTTCTTCTTAATAGATCGATATAACTCTCACTAAGAATTTAACCACGACGTAATTTTAAATTATTGCCAAAACTGATTCGTTCCTTTCTTCGTACCTTTCCTTCATTCCTTCGTTCCTTCATTCCAACGTTCGTTTTCAAGACAAGAGGGTAGGAATTATAGTATAATAGAATCATGGGCATGGGTATAGTAACGCCCGAGACTTTCTAAATCGTTGCAATAATTCATCGGGTGCGTGAGTGCTTGAGCGCACTCGTTTCTCCTCTTCCAGGAATGCGCTGACTAAAGCCGGGGGCATCCCGTAGTCTTGGGTTCTCTGGCAACTTGACAAGCCAATCCTCTGCGGGTGCCAAGGCGCCGTGTTCCTATTTGTACCAAAACAAAACGTATCCACGTGCCGCGAACAGTCTGCTTAGGTAAGAAAGAACGATAAAGAGAGAAAGAGAAAGATTGAGAAAGATAAGAAGAGAAACCAAGATATCTTGTCTTTAAGATCTTCAAGGATCTTTGATCTATCGATCGATCAATCGATCGATCCAATAGGTGACTCGAAGCATCGTTTACGTGAAGATCTTTTCAAACGCGTTCATGAATATTAATGAATCTCGAAAAGGTTCAGATTCATCTAACGTGTTCTGGTACCCCTGCAACTACAAAGATCCTATCTTTTTCCTAGATGTTTAATTTATAGTTAAAAAGATTGCTACGTGTGCTCGAAATAAGGCGATAAACGAACATAAAGCAACTTCCATCTCCAGAGATCCTGTTGTTTGATTTCCTTCCTCTGATTAATATCGTCTTTCTTCCTAACCAAGGACTTTATCTTTCTATCTTTATCTCACTCTCTCTCTCTCTCTCTCTCTTTCTTACTTCATTAAGATACTTCACAATCGGTTCTCGTTTATCTCGCACGCTAACGTAAGATTTATCTC
>JACGTP010000048.1:203028-239030 GCA_023678845.1 Mischocyttarus mexicanus | reverse complement strand
CGTAGACGTAGAAACGTAGACGTAGAAACGTAGTACTCGTTGGTGGAATCGTTGTGAGAAGGGAGTAGTAGGGAAGAGAAGGGCACGGTGGCTAGGAAGTAGTGGTTCGTTCGTTCGTTCCTTCGTAGAAAAAAGGGAAAGAAAGATTTCAAAAACGTTATAGAAAAGTAGAAATTTTATTTCTAAAGCTATGGAAGATTCGTCGACGTGCTTGATGGTTTGTGAGAGAATAAAAGTGCTAACGTCGTAGAAAACTCCACCATCCCATAACTTCCTTTTACTTTTTATTTTATAAAATACGTAATAAAATGTGTATGTGGAGTATTCGAGTTGACCAATGAGTAATATTGAAATTTCTAATTAAAATAGATTATCAGTTTGTTTCTTTTTAGATATAAAATAATTCAACGTAAGAAATATTCTTATTATTAATGTGTATTCAATAATTTGTCAATAAAACATTACTATCGTTGATTAAACATATAATATATTATTATTATTATTATTTATTTAAATATAAATAATTAGAAAATTGCAACGAAATGTTACTGTTATATAATCAAACCGATGTAACAACATATTAAGTACGTGTATTCTTAAATAAAGTTCATCGAAGAATTACTTTAACAAACTCCCATAACAAAGCTTTTCTCTATCTTTTTCTCTCTTACACACGTATTTCTACCTATTTTATTCTCTTTTTACAGTATTTCCTCTCCGAAAATCTTCCAAACGTTTTACTATATTCCAACGATGCACTTTGTACTACCAGGATAGTTGGAAAGATTTATAAACCCATGCACTTTATATCCAATCCTTGCTTGTATTTTTACCGATCTACGATTTTTCAACGAAATAAAAAAAAATTAACTTAGTGTACCTTGAATCAGTATAATAAATATTCTTACGCGTTTCTATCCCTTACGATAGACATTTTATCCGATTTATTTATCTGTACGCGTAACTGTCGATCTTTTTCCCCTTTCTCTTTCTCTTTTCGTACAACTCGTCTCCTCTGTAACCCACTCTTCTTTCTCTCTTTCTTAAAGAGAAGAAGTTTCACGTAGCTGCAGCAAGTTTATCGCTCGCGGCCCAAGACATAAAGTATCAATTCCGATTTTCTCCTCCGCCTCCACCTTCAACCTTCTCAGAGAAGAGAGGAAAGGAAAGGAAGAAGTTAGAAGGGGGATCTTTACTCCGCCTGTTCCTCCCCAATGTTTTACTCGACTACTCGACTTTACGTTCTTCTTCTTCTTCTTCTTCTTCTTTACACTGACGTTTTACGAGACATCTCGTAGGATGAGAACTGTTTTCTAGCACGCGCGTTCTCGATTAAATGACTTACAACGACCACGAGATTCGTACTTGAACGAAATACTGTACGATATAAAGAGACGGTGAAAGTTTTAAGATGAAAAGGAAGAGAAATAGAAATAGATAGAAAGAGAAAGAGAGAAAGAGAAGTGGGTTTACGCTTGTTACGATTATTTCGCGTTAAATCCTCTGCGGCGATTCGGATTACGCGCCGGTGTTACGGCTCGTTCAACCCGTAGACAATGGATTCGCTGAATCGAATGGAATCTGACTCCGTGCAAAACAGATAGTATTGTCCTCGGTCACTTTCTAACCGCATGTACGCGATTTTCAAGCCCTGCCAGGGAGATTCGCAAAAGAGATATACTCTCTACATATCTTTTTCTTTTTCTCTACAACGGCCCACGATATTTCTACCATCTCCGGATTCCCGGAGAAGTTCAAATGCCGCTGAGAGAATTTTCTTTCCCTCGTCACGACCAACTAACGTTTGTTTTATATATCAAAAAGAACAAGAAACCACCTCTCTTTTACGTGTAATACAATTTTTCATTATACATCTATTATTTCGTTATTTTATCCTAACAAATATCAACCAATCATTCCAAAGAATACAATTAACGTGTTATTGTAAAGATTTAGAAACATAGAAAGAACAAAATGTCAAAGAGGAATTTAAAAAATGACCATGGAGAAGAGGAGGAACAAAAAACAAAAGAACAAATATGTAAATTCGTTTGGAGTGTCGCCTTAGTTGAAAAACAACGCATTAATCACTCTGAATGCAACTTCCCTCCTCCCATCCCTCCTCCGTATCGAATATTAATCATCCCCCAGACGGACTATTGGCAAACCTGGTAGGAAAACGTCGCGCCCGGATGAAACTATATATACGTAATATATATAGGTACATACACATACACACACATATATATAAATGAATGTACGTCGTCGGGGGCCCGCAGAATGATACCGCTTGTTTTCCAACGAACGATTAAAATCACGAAGCGGGTGGCATTTAAACGAAACGCATGGGAATATTTCAAAAATAGCTAGGGTGAGAGATAAAAAGAGAATGGGAGAAAGAGAGAGAGAGAAAGAAAGATAGACTTGTTTCTTCCAGTTCGTGAGTATAATTGAGTTAGTCGTATGACACGTCGTTTCCGTCTCTCGCCCACCCCAACACCCTTTTACCCATCTACCTCCCCCGTTACTCCTTGCTTCGTGTACGAAGCCACGAACGCTCGAGGTGGGTACTTCCAGTTTGGTGACGCTTCTGAATACGTGTTTCGAGAAAGGAGATGGGGGGTTGGTTGTGTCGGTGGTTGGTCGAACCGTTTGGACTACGAGTGGTGAACGGTAGTGGCATGTTGGTGGCAATGTGGCCGATGTTGCTGCTGTTGCTACTGTTACTGTACCTATTAGTATTAGAATTTGTAATGGTAGTGGTAGTGTAATAGTAGTAGTAGTAGTAGTAGTAGACATCTAGCTACTGAAACAACGTGCAGAAGTAACAGTGTTAGTAGTAATACCGTTGTTGCTGTACCCAGTGTTACTGGTTGATGCTGCTGATGGTGACGCTAGAGGTCGGGGACGCGTCCGATAAAACGCAAACATTTAATTAAAAGATAATCAACCGGATTGGCCGACGGCCGCTAATGTTGCAGAACGGGAGATAGGACGAAACAATCGGTTCTTTATGCATATGAGCTCGACCGATCTCTTCCCTCTACCCCTTTCCTTACCTACCCTCGAGCATAGCCACGCGCGTATATGTGATTTAATTTTACACGAATATAAATTCCTATCGCGCCACACGATATCGTACACGATTCACCCCTCCAAACTTTTCTCTCTGTCTCTCTCACTCTCTGTTCATCTCTTTCTTTCTTTATCTTTCTCTTTTATTCTATCCGAAACGATACTGTTCGACGAACCGACTCGCGTTCGGCCAAATTTCGATGCGTTCGACGCTATCGCCACCGATATTTTTCCCTACAGTACAAATCTCTGATGTACTAGAAGGGGTGTGTATATGTGTATATGTGTGTATATGTGTGTATGTGTGAGAGAGAGAGAGAGAGATGAAGTTATCTACTCGTGTAATCACCGAACGAAGGGTGCTTTTCCGAGAGACAAATAATTAGGCGAATGAAATAGGCTCGAATGAAAGATAAATGAGTCTTTCATTAGTTTCATTTTCTTTTTATCGTAAAAATGTAAAGATTTGTTTGCAGAGATAAATTTGTTAAATTAATATTACCGATGGTGTATTATTTTTCGTTTAAATAAATCTCGAATTAGATATTTGAACTGTAAAACGATTAAAGGGGAAATCTTTGGATATGTATTCGAAAGTTTGATGGAAGGAACGTATGCCAGAGACAAGTTACGAATTCAAGATAAAATGATTCGAAGCAGATAGGAGATAGGAATTTGAAAAAGCAATTTCTATCATCCCTTAGCGGGAAAGGGAATAAAAATGTATTCTGTAAAATCGGCCGAAAATAGTTGAAAATACAGATGCATTGAAATTAAATGCAGCCGTATACCTCTTCCTCTTCCTCTTCCTCCTCCACCTCGACGTGAATGAAAATATACGAAAGCTGACGGATAAGAGAGATATAAAAAGTATATAAAAAACAAAAAAAAGTAAAACAAAAATACACATCGAAATACCGAGGAAAAATGAAATACACTCGAATGTAATATCCACACCCAGCGCGAACAAAAATATAAAGGACGAGTTGATATTAACGTACGAATTTACCAAGTACTATTTTTTAACTTTTTGTTTTTGTGTTCATCCAAAATAAAGAACCAACTTTCGTTCTTTCTATCGTAACAAATATTTGAACAATCCTGTTTTAATGGTCAACGTGAAAATCTTCTTTTTCCCTTGCAAGAAAAGGAAAAAAAAAGTTCCTACAAGTTGAAAGATGAAGTCTTGGTTAGAAAACACATATTTCTTTTCCCTCCCTTTCCTCTTAACTTTGTTCTCCTTTTGTCTATCCGTTCTTATGGACAAAAGTCACGTGGAGAATAGTACGAGGTAACACGTGGATTCTATTTTCAAGTGTGTGGGTGTGTGTACCCTTGGTTTAAGATAAAAGAGAAAGAGTGTAATAGAAAAAAAGAGGGAAATAGGTAAAAGGGAAGAAGAGGGATTGGTAAAAAGGGTGAAAGGTAAAGGTGGCATCGATCGTCCCAGGATATTAAGTTCGCGGTCACGTACGCCATTACCGAAGCTAATGCAAAGCTGCCAGTCGTTTTATGCCATCTGTAACCTGATCTTCTTCCTTCCACGACGATACTGCTTCCCGTTCGAGCGATCGATTCAACGTGGTTTCGATTAAACCTGTCCCCCTCCCGCCACTTTCTTCCTAACATTCAATCTATCTCGTTTCAATTCGTTCTTTCACGAAGTAAATTCCGCATACGTTTCTCCCTTCGAGTTTCTCAAAGAAAAGTGTTCCAAGATTTTTTTTCTTCCTCCTTTACCATCCATTCATTCTGATTCTTTCTCCTCCCTTTCATTCCTTTCTTATTTTTCTTTTATTCCTTGCAAGTGACTCGATAGCGATTTTCTATGCAATAACTGAGATATATAAACCATAAAGTTTCTCAACCTATGGGATTGCGAAATAATATCTGTTACTTTATACCCTAAGCAAGGAAAGTAATTAATTTGTAAGAGATATCTTTAGAAAGTTATCATGGAAATGTTATTTCAAAGTTCACGAGAATATCGCAATAACAGTTTTACCTGTTGGAAATCAAATTTAAACACCGATTCCTGATTTAATCATGATTCTTAACGATCTAAAATTACGACAATTAGTGTTCGTTTCGTGAACGATGATTCATTTAAATTATCGAATCTCGTTACGTAATCAGATTTAAAAAATAAAAGAAGGTAAAAAAAGAGCTGCTTAAGAAAAGTCACAGATTATAAATCACATTTTTCAATATAGAAATGATTTTTAGATTAGCATTAACAGCACGCGAACGATATAAACAATGATTTAAAAAACGTACTCGTAACGCTTCAACGCTCTAAGACAAAATCTTCATCTGTGTTTAACACTCGACCCCACGTGGCCACTTGAATCCAAACATAACCCGTTTTGGACGAGTCCTCGAAACCAACCCTTCAAAAGGAAAAAAAAAAGGTCTTACCGGGTCACTTCTCGGTGTCAAAACGAAAAGCCAAAAAGGGAAGTTAAATGTCTCGAACAAATTTCTTTCTTTCTGTTCACCCCACTCTATAGATTTGAAAAAGTTTCCCCGTTCGTTCTCCTTTCTCTCAGGGATATCCTAACAAAGAAGAACCGCTACTAGATTTGATCCTGTGGTTGAGAAGGTTCTTTCGTTGGTTGGTTGGTTGGTACAGTCTGGAATTGGAGAAGGTTGTTGGGGTACTCGTTGAAAAGATTCTCTCTCTCTCTTTCTCTTTCTTTTTCTTTCTCTTACTGTCTTTCATTCGTTATGCAAGATCTTTCGTACGTTGTAATACGTACATACAATTCTCTCCTACGATTCATGATTCAAGAAGAATTGCGAAGAGAGAGAAATCCAAAGGTTCCCAACGATCTCGGGTTACACGTATGCGGGCCCTAACGCTCTTACGAAGAAATCAAACAGAGAAGGAGAGAGAGAAAGAGAGAATGATAGAAGGAAAAAGATAGAAGACACTACGGACGATGGCAAGCACGTCGATTGACGATAACGAATGCTAATAGGTCGGATGAGTTAATTTACCTTCATTAATTGATTGGTCTTCGGGTCTGTGTTCGGTACCGTGAATCATTCCTCTCTTCTTCACTCAGAGAAAAAGACGAATGTTCAAAAGAGTAGATAAAAAATAAAAAGAAAGAAAGAGAGGGGTTAGAATGGGGAATAGACAGAAAAAGAGGAAAGAAAGAAACGGAGGTCGTAAAGGTCGTTCGAAGGAAATCTTTTCGCGAATCTAAACGCGGACAGGTCAATAAACCCTTTTCGAGTGAAGGGAAAAACGAGAAGGGTGTAAAGACGGTCCTCTTAAAACGTCGAAATTAAATTCCATCGTGAGTGAAGAAAGACTCCCCTTACCGTATCAGAGTTTTAAGCTCTACCCTTCTCCTTCTTCTTCTTCTTCTTCTTCTTCTTCTTCTTCATCTAACCTTCTAGTCCTGTTTTATTCCTCATTGGTCCTATCCTAACTCGACTGGAAACGCAATCCAGACGAAACTAAAAAACCTTAACCAATGGTTATACACTTTCCAAGAATACCTAGTATTCCTACCAAAGATCTTTCCAAACTCCAATAACCACAAACTCCTAATTCTAAACTACGGTTTGCTCCAGACAAATTCAATGGTTAAAAAAAGTACTAACAAGTACATAAGAAAAAGAAAACATTTAATATACGATCGGTTAGAACGAAGACAATCCAACCACGCTTCCCTATTCTGAGAACCACGAAACTCGAGATAAAAATAAAGAATAAAAGGAACCTAGCACGTGTTAAGTGGAACTTAAACACGGGATACTTCTCACAGGTACGATAAAAACGCTTCCTCGTTAACACGCTGTCTTCCTCTCTCTCTGTCTAGGATACAATGAAAAACTAAACATCTCCTTCAGCTAAAACTTCACCGTTAAAATGCGGTGAAAAACTAACGAAAAATACAAAAATAAAAAGAAGAGTATCTTTACGAAATCTTATCTCCATCTTCCATTTATTTCTCTTAATTTTAATGCCGCTCATCGATAATTGCGAACTTGGCAAAGAGCAGCAAGAAAACGGATAAGCGATCGGAGCAAAGTGAGGAAGAAGAAGCAAAGAGCAAAGAAGTAAAAGGGAGAAAGGGGTTCATCCTCCTTCGAGAAAAGTATCCCCGCCTTCGAATCCCTCTTCCCCTTATCCCTACCCTTAACTCAACCAACGCTTTCGAAAAGGTAAATAGGTATTGGAAATTCAATTATCGGACTCCCTTCTTCTCCGCAAAGGTAACGCGGCTCGACCTTCGTTATTTTTAATGAGCAAGCACTTAGACGCTCTCCCGAAGAACGAGGAAGCACCAAGCCCCGTTCTTCTGCTGCTGCTGCTGCTGCTGTTGGCGACGACGTCGATACCGGTACGGGATACCGGTACGGGGTGACGGTAAAGAGGCGGAGAAAAAGGTGGAAGTTACGGGGGCAAGAAGAAGGAAGAAGGAAACGGGAACTCTCAGAGGCAAGTACGATCCTCGCGAGTTAAGGATCGGGTTCTTTGTTCTTTGATACTCTAGGATACGCGATTATCGGACCCGATAACGAGATCTACCGGTCAAAGGAGCCTTCCCTTTTTCTGAATAATTCGGATAAAGTCTTAACGCTAAGAAATATGCCAGAGGATTCTTTAAGATATTCGTTTAGGTTAAAAAATAAGAAATGTCTCTTAGAGTAGATTTTCAAGGTAAGAACCTTGTTCTCTGTTTCATTTTATCGATGAATAATCAAGACAATTATTATATTCCTTATATTTCTGTCTGTCCGTCTATCTTATTCATTTTTATATAAATCGAATTAAACTCTTCTTTATTTCTTTTAACATCAATCTTTGTAATCTAATTGGTTGCATTTCAAGGATATTACATTTGATTCTTACGAACCTTCTTGCCTACTATGCGAATCGTATTATCGATACTATTAATAAGTCACCTTTCTTCAGGTAATCCTAGAATACCTTTCGACCCTATAATTTGGAAAATCGAGTTATACCATCCCTCTTTGGAAAGAAGAAATAGAGAGACAGAGAGACAAAGAGTAAAAGAATGAAAGAGAAAGAGAGAGAGATAAAATGAGAAAGAATACTCGTGGAATCTGATCTCCGTGAGCTCCTCTTATTCCTACCTTCCGTATCGTGTTTATGCAAGAGACGAGAAGATACGAAAGAAATGAAAGGAGAAAAAGAAAGACAGAGAAATAGAGAAAGAGAGAGAGAGAAAGATATAAAAATATATGCAAAAGGAAGTATTGTGTCGAAGATAAAGCATCTTCGAAACGAGGGAGATCATTACTTACCACCGATAATGGTCGTTGCTGTTCAACGTAATGACTGAGAACGACCTGTAACGACCGCTTCGATGGGGTCACGAGGTTGAAAGAGAAAGAGAGAGAAAGAAAGATATATACATATAAGAGTAGAAAAAAGGGAAGAGGGGTAAGAGAAAGAAAGAAGCGAAAGGAGAAGGATGAGAAGAGATTGAGAAACGATTAATTACTGCGGTTAACTCCGATTCTATTTGACAGAATATTTGGATATTTTTTTCAACAGATGAACGCGAATCTATTTCAGTGTATTAAAATCAATGATTATGATGATGATGATGACTAGAATACTGAATGAAAAGAATTAATGATTGATCAATATTATTTGTGTATTAAAAATAAATAATCAATCGTAGTAGTTTTATTCGAATAATAAAATCTTGTGTTGGAAATAAATGTTATTGGTTCGCTGTGTGAAAGATGAAACCTAGGAAGATGAGGGTAGTATTTGATTTATAAGAAAAAAAACTAATACGATTATGAATGGAAAGAGAGAAGAGAGAAGAAGAAGAGGTGCGTCCGTGTCGGTACCTCTTCGATAAACACCGATCGGTTAGGGAAAAATCGTTAGGTTATTTATTGGTTTCGATCGACAATGGCATAGCTGCAGCAAACGACCGACGCTATTAATTATCGAGAGATCCGCGGTTTTACGATATTCCGCGTGCCCGGATACGTGTAAATATCCCTTGGCGAGTTACCGGTAGAACGAATTCGTTCGAGCGTGAATCGAAAGATCGATCGATCTTTCTCTACATTTATTTAAATGTATATGTAATAAATCTTACATGTATATATATGTACATACTTGTACATACATATCTATAAATAAATATATCCAAGTATACTTCTCAGCATCCTTCCGAACGTTAACTCCAATTTCTTAGATTTTTCTTTACGATCTTACTCAGAAATATGTTCGAATTTATTACACGTGGAAGATAAATTATGACAAAATATATGTAAATATGATGATAATTAGAGATAGTTTGCTTATCGATGCATTAAAAATGAAAAATACCCCACTCGTTGAAAGTAAATAAAATAAAAAGATAATCATTTGAAAAGAAAAGAAAAATCTAGTTGCCATTTTAGTTTAGTTTTAGTAGTAGTTATAGTAGTAACTATTTTACAGTAGTAAAAATATTTCTTTAACGTTGAAGATGCTCGTGGAGTTCGTTCGAGCGTGTTAAGACCGATAGCATGGATCTCTGGTTGGTTTTTCAGTAGCGTTTCACGGTCGCGCGACTCCAGACTTTGAGGCAGCCGAGAACTCCCGTTTCTATCGGGCCATTACCAGAGAGTTAGCTGCTAAGTTATATCTACGCATGCAACGTTTCTAACACACGCATAGAAGAAAACACATACTTGAAGTTTCTCGCGAAAGGAACGTACACGTTGAACAACGTCTCTCGTAAATCACTAGGACTTGTGTGTACCCCACGTTTAACCACGTTGGTCCTACTTCTGATTTCTTCTTACCACGAGAGATCATCCTGCTGTGTTTCTTTTTACGTCTCTCATATTTTTTTTTTTATTTATCTATCCATCTGTCTACTCTGTCTCTCTTTTTTATATGCTACCCAAGAACCAACCCTTCGAAAAAGCAAACCTCGTCGAGTTTCGCTCGATTTACTCTCTCTCTTTCAATGTAAACCAAACAAAGTTAGAAAGTATGAGAATGAAAGATACATACTGAAAGATTTGATTTGATTTTCTGTTTTTTTTTCCATCATGCGAATATTTTACATCGTCGAAAGTCTTGTGATAAATCTTGCGACGAGATAGAATGAGAGAAAAGATTAGCTCTGTTAAACGGTATCTTATCGTACTAGGAAGAAGCAAAAGATCGTTCTCGTAAATGTAAGGCGTGTCGAGAATCGTGGGTCCTCCTGGAAACGAAGAAAAAGAAGAAGAAGAAGAAGACTATCCAGGACCCATCCTCTTATGGTTGTGTATGTCCCTCTTACACCTACGTTTAAACGAGAAAATAAGAAAGAAAAAAAAGAAGAGAAAAAGGAAGAAAAAAATCAAGAGAGAGAAAGAAAATCGCGTTCTTCGAAAACATAGATCAGTCGAGGAGAGAGGTTTACGTACCGTTTTCTTTCCTTCCTTCTTTCGCAGGTATATTATCCGGTCGAAGGGAGTACGGGGAGAGACAGGGAAAGAAAGAAAGAGAGAAGAAGAGGGAGAGGAATTGGGGGAATTGTGTGGCGCTAAAAATAGCGAATCGCCGAAAAGCGGGCGTTAAGATAGCGCTGGGCGTGACCAACAAACGTCTGAGGGTCTGTCGGTATTCGAGCTGCGTTTAAAGAAGGGTTACGGTAAAGTAATGGTCCGTATATTTGAGAGAGAAAGAGAGAAAGAGAGAAAGAGAGAGAGAGAAAGAAGAGAAGAATGTCCTCTCTCTCCTTTTTTTTCATTTCGTTTTCGTTTTCCTTTTCTTTTCTTTATTTCTTTCACCGTCTATCCTCAGCTTCGCACGACGACGACGATAGACCACCTACTATTATCTACCTACCTACCTACCCATCTACCCATCTACCCATCTACCCATCTACCTACCTACCTACAACCATCTAGCCACGAGAAATGGAAAATCGATATGCACCAACCTCCCAAAATACTACCCTACACCTCTTCTCTACTTATTTTCCATCCTCTTGCGGTTTACTTGAAATCCTACGGTGATGTATACCCACTTGGAAAAAAAAACAAAACTATCCTCTACTTTTTTACGTTACTTTATTTTATATTGGCTTGGTAGAAAAGAAATATCGGATTTTTCTATTGAATTGTGGTCAAAAATTTGACATTTATCTGCCATCCAAATTTCAATGCATTCTTTACACCAATATGCAACTTTATTTGTTATTGTATAAAATATTAATATTATCATTGTTTTAATTGATTTTTACATTATACGAACAATTCTTTAATAATACTAATCAAACAAATGAATGTGATATTTTAATATTATTTTATCTATGTTTATTCTTTCGTTTGAAAAAATCTTCTTTGCAGTTGCATCGAACCGATCGTCTTTATCGTGTTTATTAAAAATGTAAGAAGAGTGAAATTAAAGAAACAGAGAGAGAGAGAGAGAGAGAGGGAATGAAAAATACAAAATTAAAAGAAAGAAAAGAAGAATCGTAGATAGGGGTTGGAATGTTTCCGTAATTCAATCGCGTTTCTTCTTATTGAATGTTAAGAATAGTAGCCCACTTGTATTCTACCCTGGAATTTTATTCGTATTGGTGCGTTCTCTCAAGGAGAACTTTTCGATAAACTCGATCGTTTCCGTGTGAATCGACTATTAATAATACTTCTCTCAAATATTTCTCTCTCTTTCATTCATTCTTTTTTCCACTGTCCCTTTTCATTTGGTTTCTTTTTCTATTCGTTTCCGTTTTTCTTCTCTCGTTTTCTTTCGTCCCAATGTAGAAGTAACTTCTTCTCCGATAATGAGTTCTTTAGAAAAATTCTATCAACGGGTAGACGAGGTACGCGAATAATTTAGAGTCGGCTGGAAAAATATTTTCGATTGAAAGCTACGGACTTTCTCATTTTCTTCCTCCACCACTCTCTCCAATCCACTACCTTCTCTGTCTCTCTCTCTCTCTCCCTTTTATTCTTTTTTATTTCTATCTCCATCTATTGGATTTTCACCTTTCCTTCTTTACGAACACACGCTAGTAGTGGTCTTCACGATAAGAAAGAAGACTGACGGTATTCTTTCTCTCTTTCCTCTTCTCTTTTCCTATTCCCCTTAGCCTTCTTTCTCATTCCTTCTCTTTCTCACTCTATCTTTCACTCACTTCATCTTTATCTTTTCTTCCTCAGGTCTTATTTTTACCTAGCATGGTCATAGAAGTCCCTTATATAGCGGCTTTTTCGCGACAATGGAAAAGAGGGTCCGCTTATCGATGAACATCTACGACCACCATAGAAACAACCTCCGATATGTGTGAAATGTAGTTTTTACGAGGAACAGTGTTACCACCCACGACACGTGCTTCCAAAGACTCTCTCTCTTTCTCTTTCTCTTTCTCTCCAATTTTCTTTCCTTTTTATTCTTCTCCCCTTTTTTTCTTTCTTTTTGACGATAGCACACCAGCAACGATAAGAAGGTAGCTACAAGCTATGATACTTCCACTATGAAACAGATTTCTTGTCTTTTTCTTTTTTCGAGAGAGAGAGACGACTTTGAAGTTCTGTATAAATCGACACTTTTCTTTTACGGACGATCTAACAGATGATTTATCACGCTGTTACTTGTCGTGGTATTACTACCGATAAGAAAATCACTACCTTCCGTGGGATCTAATCGAGTGAAATATAATTCGCGAATGATCGACTTTAAATTTACTCAAACAAAACAAATAAATTTCTGTTAATCGTAAAAGAATCCCCTATATACTACACCGTTAAATAAATATTTTATATTTCCTTTAATTACCATAAATAAAATTTTAAAAAACAATATATATTGTTGAATACGCTAGACGATGGGTGACACGTTAAAAGTGTATTTCTGGGTCAGGGTGACCAAATTCGAGTGAAATATATGTTTGGATACGCAACCGAGGGATACTCGCACGATGATCTCTCTCAGTGGAAAAAAAAGGTTGGAAAAAAGGGGTGGACCGGTACGAAGAAAAAGAGAAAGATGAGGGATAGAAGATGTGGAGAATATGGGAGAGGGTTAGGTGAATGTGTGCTTTCACGGTTAAGAGACGGGAGAATAAATAGCGTTATACGCATTTCCCTTCTTCGCAATACGTGCCACGCTTCTGCCTTTCTTCTCCTAGGCGAAGGCCATCATTTCCAGAAGTCTGACTCCCTTGTAAATGGTAGGCAGCAGCTTTCACGTGATGCATGCGGGCTATTTGCAGTTGAAAAAGTATTAAAAGAAGGAAATAATAAAAAGAAAATAAAAGATAAAACCCTCTCTCTCTCTCTTCCACTGTTTTTATCCCGACGACCCACATTTTCTACCGACCCATTGCTTATACTTTCCCCTTCTTCATCTTCTCCATCATTTCTACTTCATAACCCCCTTAATTTTTTCTATTCAACTTATCCTAGCCTTCGTTTTTCTATTCCAATTTATACAAAATACCATTTTGATTTCCAATGAAAGAAATATTTAATAAAATGAAAATAAATCAATGATCAAAAACAAATCTTTTCTTTATTATAAACCTAACTCTACGATATCGAAATAAGAATTAGTATCAAGAGTTTGTTGTTCTAGGTCTATGATAGTTGTACTACGTACAAGTTACAAAAGGGTTGAAATCTGAAGGAACCTAGTAGAAGGATACATTTCAACGGAATAAAAGCATTCATGCGTATACTCGTTAAATATTCATTGTCGTGGTATGCAACGTACATACGTGTGTGCACACGCGTACGTACGCGTGAACGGAGGTCGACCGTGAAGCAGCGGTTATTACCTGTCACACGGTATAAAATCATTTTAGAATTTCAATAACCGGACCTACTCTCCTCCAGCCCTTTCCCCATCCCCACCCTCTCTCTCTTTTACACTCTGTCTCTCTCAATTGGGAACCTTGTTATGAAGGGCTGTGCATGCACACGCATACCTACGCATACTCACGCATGAGGGCTTCATAGAGAGAAGCAAAGAGAAAGAGAGAGAGTAAGTGAGTGAGAGCTGGAAAGGGGAACTGGAGGAAGGGGTTACTGAGTATGTGTGTTTAAATATGTGTGTGTATGTGTGTGTGTGTGTAAGAGAGAGAGAGAGAATGCGGACAAAGTTAATGGCAATCCGGGACGAACACGAACTTCAAACGCGTATGCGAACGCGATAGAACCCAGGACTCGGGTGCCATACTAGGTGACCAGCTTAATTATATTGCCGGCCGATGGGCATCGCCTTTGACCGAGTCGATCGGCACGGTAAGCAGACCACGAAGGAAATTACCAGAACTTGCGATTGTACCTCCAAGGAACGAACGAACATTCTCGTCTACCCTTTTTAGGATCGATCACTTCGCTTCGATACTCTCGGTAAACCTTTTTCTTACCATTCTACCAAAAAATACTTCTCGAATAAACGCTTCTTTATAAGCGTTGATTAAAACAATTTTATTCTAATTGTGATAAATAGAACATACAAAATAATACAAGAAAATAAAATATTCTTCATCATTGCCAATTCCCGATACTTTGCTTTTCGTCTACCGATTAACGCATTGATAATACTCGGAAAGGGGGTAAGGAGGAACAAGAGAAAATAATAGGGAAAGAGTAAAAGAAAGAAAAGAAAGAAAAAAGGAAAGAAGGAAGCAAGAAGAAGACGCTTTCGAAGCAATTTCTTCGAGGACAAGGTGGCCGAGACGAAGAAGGAGATTGCACGATTACGAAAGGACCTATCGAGACGGATCCAATTTTCAGAAGCTACGATCCGTTAAGGGAAGCTCGACGACCGCAAGGATCTACCTCGCGTATTAGTTTGCCTCTTGCCTCTTTCTCTCATGGTTCGGTTCCTCTCGCGAGAGCAGAAACAATTTCCTCAAATTTATGCACCCTGCCATCGTCGTCTTCGTCGTTCTCGTCGAGAACCACGTCATCGTACTTGTCCTGTTCTTTGCCATTCTCCAGTTGGGAGGAAGGAAGAAGTAAGAAGAGGGTTCCTGTTGGTTTCTGACACTATTGCAGTGGCATTCTCGATGCACCAGAGCTCGTAATATTTTCACGAAGAGTAGCAATCGAAAAAATAAGTTGGCTGACTGAAGGTTCGGGCAGGTGCGGGAAAAATAGGGGTTGAAGGATGGAGGATTGGTTGTCGGGGGAAAGAGGAGGTAGTAAGGAAAGACGCGTTGAACTAAATCGAAAAAATACACGAGACTGGAAAAATAACAAAACGAAAGAACAAACTGAACCGAACCGGTCTGTCTGTTCTCATAAATGAACGAAACGGGGAACGTAAAAGAGAATAACGATGGAAAGACGAAAGATGAAAGTAGAAGAAGAAGAATAAGAAGAAGAAAACGAGGATGAGGACTTCCGTTAACAGTGTCACGTTATCAAACTTTCAACAGACGCTTTCTAAACGAAGGAAACGTCGGCCAGTCAGTCCTCCGATATTGCGTTGCTGAGAATTTCGCATAGGGGACATGTTAATGTCGATAAACACACGAGAGGGTAGAGAAATAAAGAGAAAGGGAGGCGTGGTGAAGGGTAGGAAGTTCCATTTTCTACGGAACCATCCCTTTTCGTGCTCGTCCCTCGATTGTTTCGGTCTCCTCGATCGAGGGGGGTTGTTGCGTCGACAAAAGCCCGACGCAAAGCGAGTCATGGGAATTTTGTAATTACGAATTTTCATGCCACTCCTTCTTCTTCTTCTTCTTCTTTTTATTTTGATATTCCTATTCCTTTATCCCGTGTTCCCTCTTACGAACACAACGTTGTTTTTAGTTTTCTTTCACGTAGACACGAAATCAAACTGATGAAAAAAAGAATGAATTTACTTGTAACACAGAGTGTAAAAAACTAGTTTGTCTTTGGTAAACTATTGTTTGCTTTAATTGGGACACCCTGTATATGCTCCACATAGATGGAAATATAAACACAAATAGATTGATTGGAAAGTACAGAGTGGGACGTATTACTCGTGACCCAGAATACGTGTCTATTATAAAATATAACTTTAAATCAAGAGTGGTGGTGGTGGTGGTAGTGGTGGGAGTGGAAGAGGGCAAATGGTCCAGCCAATTAGATCGATATTTCTTCCAGAATCCGTTCTATTCAAGCATTGGAAGATAACTATAGCTTTACGATTAGGAATTGACTCTTAAGAAGGAATGCGAATGGCAATTGGTCGATCGTTTTATACCCTTCTCTCCCACTCCTATACGAATAAACTTTACATCGCATGTACTTTACCTATTAATAGAAAGTATCATATCCAACTTTAATCCAATAGGTAAGAAAATAATCCAGTCGATAGACAAACTGTTAAAAAGAGATCTTAGACTGTGTCTAACCAGCACGCGGTTTTGTTATTCCTTTCACTTTTCTACTATCCCAGTAATTTAATCGATGGTGCCAGGCAAACGACTACAGATACGATCTGTAATTTAGAAGATCGAGAAAAATTGTGTAAAAATCGTTTATAAAACGAAAAATACATAAGAGAAGTTAGTTTACTCGACACGCTAACCAAACCCAGAGAGATACGCGTAAAGCAGACCAACCAGCGTTACGATTAATCAGGTTCGGTGTGGTCGCTCGAAGAGGTTGTTGCCGTCGTACCCAGATGACGGCCTGCGGCGACATCGTACTGTATTTTATACGGTGTCGTGTTATGGTTTTGCGGTGGCACCATGCTCGTTCGCGTGCGCTTATAACGCCAGTTCGTAAGCAATTTGGCGCCAATCGTTATATTCGACTGCCTCGAGAACGACAAGCGTCAACGACGAGAACAACGACGATGACGAGAACGATGGAAACGAGAACGAGGAAGAAAGAAAATCATACTATAATATACTTTCTCATGACTGGAATAGAAAGAGAACTATGACGAGGACCTGGTCATCATCGGCACGCATTCATTTCATACCATCTTGGTTGTACCTTGGTTATTTTTCTTACATGCGTGTCTCCAATGCGTCGTCTGCTTCGTGTGCTGCTTAAATTATTTTTTTATTCACTTTTCTTCTTCTTCTTCTTCTTCTTCTTCTTCTTCTTGACCACAGTTTTACATATACGACGATAGAAATAATATTCTACACGCGAGGTATAAAGATTAAGTTGAGATAATCACCCTTACACATTTTCATCGTTTCACATTACGATCGATCGATCTATGACTTTTTATAAACCATCCTCTGTTGTTTAAGTTTTCTTTTTTTTAGATTAGAGAATTAATAGATTGAAAGATCTTCTTAGATCAGGTGTTAAACAAGGACTACCTGTTCGGTGGATCTATAAAGATGAAAAAGCATTTTCTTAGTTAGAGAAGAAAAGATATGTACTGAGAAATATCGTGTTACTTGATAACAACGGTACAATAGGTGCTTTGTTAAGGGCTACAGGGTCCTTTATTAAATTCCTATTGATACCGTACCCTTACTACTACAACTACTATTACTCCTACTACTCTTAACTATTACTACTACTATTATTTCTATACACTCATCTTCTTCTCTTATTCCTTTTACGAAAAGATATAGCTCGACCTATTTCCATCGAACCGGTCATTATTTTTCTCTATTATTACAGATAGAAACTCGAGATCCACATCGTTAATACGTAAGATGTTCAAGGATTGACATGAATCAAAGACAAATAGTATAATCCGATAGCGTGACGTAAAACATTCTAAAGCTTTCACACATGCACACAAACACACATAAAACAACGAGAAAAAGAAAATCCTAAATAAAAGAAACCAATACGATAGAGAATTTTCGACTATGAAAACCAAAAGATTTGATCCCCGTTTATTTCCATTTTTCTTTCGTTTCGTTCTTTTCCTTTCGAATCGTTTTCTTCAAAAACTACCACACCGTTTCAGAGTTTTCTCTCTACGACGACGTAAAAGAAACATTACGGTACTCGCAAACGGTAAGTAATGTTCTTTAGTGTACGTTAAATCGTCCGTTAAGGTATTATCACCACGAAACGATCCAAACGAAAGAGAAAAATAAAGAACTTCCACGATTTGAAACATTTCTAATACCCGATCACGAAATATTGCATCACCTCTACAAATCTCGTTCCCTATTTTCTTCCCCCAAAAAAATACTTACATTGATATATAATATAATATTACAAAATTCGAACCAAAGAGAGAAAAAGAGAGAAAAGAAAATAGACAAATAATAAAACAATTCGTTGTCCGAACTAAACATCGAAATCATTTAGTACCGAAAAAGGACAAATATATGCACGTATTAAAAATCAAAACTTTTCACAATCATTTATACGAACACTTAATATTTTTATTTTTAACCCTTTGCCAATACGTATTCGTCAAAGATGACAATAGCAAACTTTCGTTACGGTAGAACGTATCAATTTTTAATTACGCGATGTTAACTCCGAGGGTGAAAAGCAACTAAAAAAAAAAAATAGAGTAACGCGAGTCGATCGAAACGAATTTTTTCGCAGGAACGAACCGTCCTTCCCTCGAACGAAAAGTTTTGTTCCCTCCGATGACGTTGACGCAAAGGACTACGACGACAGCAGTGTCCTTGGCTTCTCATGCGAAATTTTCTCTCTCTCTCTCTCTCTCTCTCTCTGTTTCATTTTTGTCACACACTCTCTTTCTCTCTCTGGCTATCGCGTTCCGTTAATTGGAACTTTACGATCGGCTTTGTGTTTCTGGTGGCGGGATTGTCAGTTGGCGATAAAGGTGTATGGACGGGGGCAGCAGAAAAGGGGGGTGTGGAGTAGTGGAAGGGTAGAGAACGTAGAAGCAAAGGGCCTGCAACACCCTCGGAACGTTCGCGAACGGCTTTTCCATTGACGCGTCAACGTAACAACAACCCCGTGTTGTACCGTACGGTACGGTACGGTACAGGGTACAGTACCATAGCGTCGCGACGCCGATCATCGGCCTTCCTTTTGTGGGTTCTCTGTAACACTGATCGTGAAACATGTGTGGATACCTGATAGATACCTTTTATGCATGTATATGTGTGTATATGTGTGTATATGTGTGTATATGTGCACCTGTGGTGTACTACGTCCTCATGCAAATCCATTGTATCGCACACCAAGTATAAAAGAGAAAAGGGTTGGACAACGAAACAGTAGCAGTTTATTTTTTGTTTGGTTTTGTATTTTTTTTACCTTTTTTTCCTTTTCTTTTATCCATGCTAGGATCGAAACACTTTTGTATAAAAGAGAACTTCGATACAATCGCTTTTATTCTACGCGTTGAACAATCATAATAATTATTTCGATATCAAATAATTTCTAATTATTCTTCTACATGAGTAATAATTCTTCTTTTTAGAATGGAAAATAAAAATAGGAAAAAGAAAGACTCTTGAGTGTGTCGAGAGAGTAATTTTCATTTGAATTAATTACATTATTTATTATTATATTGCATTATTAAGGATTCATTTATCGAACGATACGAGTGAATTAATTTTATGAATAAAAAATAAGAAAATTTATTCATATTAGAATAATAATAATATTTTTATTGAGTTTTATTGAGTTTTATTGTGGTAGAGAAGTTGGTTCGCAATTTCCTAACAAGAATGTTAAGCTATTCTGATATTGTATTAATAATGAGTGTCTAGCATGAATAAAAATTCCAATACTATTAGATCGAAGTTCTTTGGAATAAATGAAACGATCGTTTATTCATTACTCTATCTACGTACGTGCATATTCTCTTTCAGTTAGGTATTTCATTTTTCTCCTGAGGCACGCCAGACAATCTACAAGTTATGAATTTTCCGTGAAAAAAAGGAGGAAGACGACTTCTCCTTCAGAAGAACATTTCAAAACGACTCACGTAAGAGAAACATTGAAAAGGTGACGTTTGGAAAATCAATTTTTCTATCAAAGGCGAATGCTTCAACGACGTTCGACGTTCAACGACAACGACTATGATGACTATGACAACGATGAAGAAGAAGAAGAAAAAAAATAATAAAAAGAAGCTAGTTGGCGCCTGCTAAATGGACTATTGTTTTCTTCACACCTTTTGTCATCCTCGTCAATGGAGATCATTCCATGGTCTTTTCTTTTCTAGCGAATACCTGCCAATGCATTCTGTCATGGTTCTATATTTGTCTCATGAAAAGAGATAAGTGTATAGAAACCGATACGTCCACGCGTGATTATTTATTCCAACTAAGGTTTGACTAATAATTATTATTCGTGAGTTACTTCTCGTATCAAGAAAACAAAAATTATCTATCATGAAATGGAACAAGAATTGCACATAATTGTATTGTAATTTACTCTATTTCATAGTTGACTACCTAAAATAAAATAAGTACACCCGGTCAAATACTAAAAGAAAAAAAGTAAGAATGAAATAAAAATAAAGAAAATATAGTAGAAGGGAGATAGAAAGAGAGTATGCACTTTGAAGATCGTCTCGGTCTCCAGAGACGAAATGACGCAGGAAAAAGGAAACACGGACAGGCTCTTATCGAGCCCTTCTCCTTCTTCTCTCGTACGGGAAAGAAATTTATGGAAATCACTTGTTAAGCTATCGACAACGAACGTCTCTTTGATCGTAGATACACTTTCTTATTCAACTCTAAAAATGATGACAAGAGAGAGAGAGAGAGAGAGAGAAAAAAGAAGAGGAATATAAGAAAGAATAATAAAAAGTAAAATAAGAGGAAGTCTCTCGTTTGTCTTTTTTGAATCGTCCATATTCGAGCATAGAGAAAGGGAGAGTTTTAAGGAAGAAAAAGACAAAATACAAATCAATGTTTTATTTATCAGCTTATTTACACGGTTATTTCAAATCGTACCCATTGCAGTTATCTTTTCCATTCAATCAATCCTTCCATCTAAACCCTACCCCTACGCATTTTTTTTCTCTCTTCCTTTTCCTTGTTTCTCTCTCGTGGTCACGTTTCTCGATCGAAATACAAAGAGAGAGAGAGCTTTACGAATATTCAAAGTATATTTCTACGTAATTACCAACCAACTGTGAATGCCAGGCCTCGTTGAAGTTATAGTTGGGTTTTGTTTGCAAGTCATTAAGCTCGTTCGTGGATTGTCGGAGAAACGAGGGGGAAAAAAAACAAAGAGAAAGAGGATAGAGGATGGTTGTAAGATGAAAAAGGAGAAACACGAGAAGGGAATAATAAAAATTGAGGTAAAAGTAAGGAAATGGTTTGTTTGAAAGTAAAGTCGAAAAGCAATCGTGGTCGAGACTCGTCGTCGTTATTGAAAAGTTTGATTCCTATCCCCTACCATTCCTCTTTTTTTCTGTTTTGTTTTCCTCTCGATTTCTGAATCAAGTACTCTCTTTCTCTCTTTTTTTTTCCGCGTCATCGACGAGTTAACGGCCGTTAAAGTATTTTCCCTTGAATTTACTTTACGAATCGGTGAGAATGAAAATGGGCATAATGAGGTAGATGGTAAAAGATTAAGGGAATGAAAACTTTTTCTTTCCACGTTTCAATAATAAAGAACCAAAAAAAATCATTAAAAGTTTATCTACTAAATATATAAACTGAATGTTCCTAATACTTTAAAAGAATATTACGAATATTATTATAAGAGTTTGTTTCTAACACGCTCGAGAAAGTTTTCGTAAACGTTTTAATTATTTTACAATTCTTTAAAGTGTTTTTAATAATTATTGATAAAATAGAGAAAACAATAAGTGAATAAAAAAAAAAGAGCAGTTATTTTCCGAGATGTAGTTGATTATGCATCATTGTGAAATAAATCCTGACACGAGATTATATTTGAAACCCCCATTTCAGTTCTATGGATGCAACGAAAATTATTTGTGCGAATTATGATTGCCTAAATGCAGTGTTCGGTTAAAAAAATTCTACAACATTACGATTACCTATTAGAATTTTTTAATACTAAACCTATCAAGCACGGTCGAATGTTAAAAAGGTTCAAAATTATCGTCAGCTTACGTTTAGATGTACTTTATCCTTGTATCCAATACTGCATATCCATATCCATAATTGCACTGTATCCATATATGCACTACACACACTCGTTCACATATGCAATACCACTTGCATAGAAAGAATACACTCACACGCGTATAAGCGACACGAAATAAAATCTACGTACTTTATTTAATATCCTTGTTACACCTTCCGAAGCTCGAAGAAGACTATCGATTATTACGAAAAGTAGTTACGAATAAATTCGAAGAGTACCGAACATACACGAAGGTCAATTACAAATCTAACAAAGAGATGACAACGTTCGATTATCGACACCGGCCGAGAAGTGACGGAGAGTACCAAACGTAAACAAAACATTGAACGTTCAACTAAGCCGGTAGTTAAGGAATGTTTTTTATTGTGAATTTCATATTTAACGAATTTCCTAGAATTCACCGAGAGATACACGAACAAAACCGATGTCTAGCTCGTTTTACTCGGACGTACACCTTTGGCTATCCTTTTTTTCAATACGGTCAATTCGTATGGGATTGTTACTATGTTTTTGTACAGCTGACCTACTTTCGTATCGCTGACCTATTTTTCTTACCAGTGACCTACTTTACAACAGCTGTTATCTATTTCTAATGGCGATTTATTTCTAATGTCGAATATACGATTTTAATTTCTATTACCCTTTTTTATAATACTGTGGTATTTAATATTAATAAAATAATATATAAAATATAAAATATTAAGTATAGAAAGTTAATTAAGAAAAAGGAAGAAACATATGAGACAACCTAATGTATAACTTGTAAAATTGATGAGGTATAGTTAGTATATATATTATAGTTAGTTAAATATATATAATTAAAGGTTTCGTAAAATAAATAATCGATAAGATAATTTGATTGATAAGAAAATAATAATATGATCATATAATATGTTTAACACTGAACCCTATCATGCCGAGACGAAATGTTAAAAAGGTTCAAAATTATGGTCAGCTTACGTTTAGATGTACTTTATCCTTGTATCCAATACTGCATATCCATATCCATAATTGCACTGTATCCATATATGCACTACACACACTCGATCACATATGCAATATCACTTGCATAGGAAGAATACACGCACACACGTATACGCGACGCGAAATAAAATCTACGTACTTTATTTAATATCCTTGTTACACCTTCCGAAGCTCGAAGAAGACTAACGATTATTATGAAAAGTAGTTACGAATATAATCGACAAGTACCGAACATACACGAAGGTCAATTACAAATCTAACGACGAAATGACAACGTCTGATTTGTCGAAACCGGCCGAGAAGTGACGGAGAGTACCGAACGTAAACAAAACATTGAACGCTCGACTAAGCAGGTAATTAAGGAATGTTTTTCTTTGTGTATTTCATATTTAACGAATTTCTTGGAATTCCTATCTTTCTACGAACATCTTAGAACTCCTATACCTTGCTTATCTTTCTCTCAATACGTTCAAAACGTATGGGATGATTATTACTATGCTTTTGTACAGCTGACCTACTTTTGTATCGCTGACCTACTTTCCTTACCATTGACCTACTCTTAAACAGCTGTTTTCTATTTCAAATGATAGATTTTTATTTGTATTTCTTTACATTTAGATAATTAATGAGTAGATTAAAAATCTCTGAATCTATGAACATATAAAGTTTCTTTAAACAATAATTAAGATAGTTATTAATCATATATATAATAATAAAAAATTATTATTACAAAATAATTATTTTTCCTCTAATGAAATACGATAATCGATCGAATTATTCTTAGAACACTTTCTCCCATGATACGACACTGATAAAATAATCGATGGATAGAATTGGTAATTCGTAGATAATCGAGCGTGAAATCTAATCGATTTGAATGAAAGGGAAAATACGTGGCCCTCGAAAGAGGCGTCGAGACTTTTAACGTCAATACCGTCATAAAGTTGATTTTCACAGTACATACTCTTTCACTCTTCCTCTCTCTTTCTCTCTCTCTCTATCTAACCATTCTATCTATAACCTCCTTTCCTTCATCCTTCATATCCCTGACGCGAAAATCCTGTCAGAAGAGCTGATCGAAATCGATGGCTTGTGCGATTGGCAAACGGCAGGTTGAAATGGGTTGGTATGGTGGAGAAGGTTTGCGTGGTACGTCGAGCAAATAAAGCAACGAACGTTTACAATGTACATGCGAAATAGGGTAGGGGTGCGAAAGGACGATTGCTAGGAAGACCAGGAAGGCAGGAGACAGGAGACAGGAGACAGGCAACCAACCAACCAACCAACCACCAACCAACGAACCAACCAGTCAGTCCGCCAGGCAACCAGGCAACCAACCAACCATCCATCCAACCAACCAACCAACCAAGAGCAGGCAAAAGCAGGCAAGAACAGGTCGACAGAAGGTTCGATGCCAAGCGTTGCTTGCGGTGGGCGCTTGTCACTCGGTTTAAACTGCGTGTCAGTCGATATCATCGCACCGAGTGGAAATCTCTGTTATTGACAAGCGTATGAATATCGTTAATAATAAATAATGCCTACCTAGACCCCTACTCCCAGATACCCATCGTCCTTCCCGTGTACCTCTTCACCTACAAACAGGGACCCCAACAGGACGGAGACGCATAGACGATTACCAGCCCACCAGTCAATCGACAGAGAAAGAGAAATAAAAGTCTGCATAAACTCTTCTACTCTGAGTAGGTATCCTCCCCGTTGATCCAAAACTCCTGGAAAAAGTGCTTTTTTCATGCCACTACTCGGGTATGTTACGTTCGTACTAACCCACTAACGTCAATTACAAGGAGCAAAAAGTAGACATAATTCAATTGAAAATTGTTCCATTTCATACTTGATGAACCTAATACTACTTGCCTGGTTATACCCTGATTTTATACTACTTTTCTGACTATATATGGGCCGTTTACTTGTACTACTAAAAGTATCTTGACGCAACCCATACTTTACTTTGACTTAACCATGACTAAGTTATATCNCGCTGAGGCAACCTTTTGAAATTTTTCACTCAAAAGAACTTTAACTATTCTTTAAAGTAAACGCCCTATATATGGTCAGACAAGTAGTATAAGTAAACGCCCCATATATGGTCAGACAAGTAAATAATAAATTGAAATTCTTGTAAATAAAAGAAGATAAGCATCTTTTCGCTATTTCCTGTCGCGTTTAATGGAGTGCAGTCTGTGATAAAAACAAATTCGACTGGTCAAAAGTAAAAGAAATGAATAAGTAATATATTTTTTATTGTGTTATTTATTTTTAATTATTTATTATATTACTTGCTTAATATAAGTAATTGTTATTTTTTAATTTACTTGGAACAATCAAGAATAAAAAATTTGTGTTCAAGTGTGCAAAGTTTCAAAGAAAAAAATAGGGGGGCTGACCTAACGGTCTCCTTGTAAGTCGTACCACTAGTGTTCTTCAATGTTTCACCAGAGTTCCCATATTTCTGGTCGGCTTAAAGAAACACCGTAAAGGAGAAGCTTTCCTCAAGGCACTTTCTCTCTCTCTCTCTATTTCTTACTTTCTCTCTCTCTACTCGCAACCAGTTGCCTGCCGCCCAAGAATATTACGCTTGCTCGCTTCTCGTCGAAAGTCATATAGATGCTAATTTCGTTGGAAGCGAATTAAACTCCTCCATTGAAGGATCCTAGAATTTCTCTCTCTTACTCTTACTCTTACTCTTACTCTTTCTCTATCTCTCGTTGATAAATTAAATTAAATGACGATTATTAGAATTGCTAAGATAACGATGTTTGATATCCAAACATTTTACGTTTCCATGTTCACGTTTTCTATCTAAATTCGATCAAATCTTACGATGATCTTATCCATAAATTTTTATGCAAATCTACAAATATTGTTTCAGCTGATATTCAAAAAAAAAAAAGAACCAGTTCGTGTGTGCGTGAGAGTAATGCATACGTTAGAAGTGTAAGTTTAGTACCTAACTCTTCTAGGTTGCAGTTCTTCTTTATGCTAATGAATTATATATTTTTATTTTTCTATATTATATTATAATTATATTTAATTATAGTTTTATTAACACAGACAATTAATGCTAGTATTAATATTGAAAAATACTGACCCAATAAATACTATTCCTTTAATAAAATGTATAATATTTATATTTTATTAGAAATTATTTCCCTTCATATTTATATCAGCAATGAGAAAGCAAACTATAGCAGAGAATAGAACATTTCACGATTTGTTTGCAGTACCATGAATAGGATGAACTAGTCATCATGCAACAGACCGATACACGTTGGATGAATTAAGATGCGTTATATAATACTTCTCTTTCTTTCTCTCTTTCTGTTTCTCTCTCATTTTCATTCGTTCTTTCCCTCCTTCCTTGAGTTTCGATGGAATGAATGCACGATAGGTACATATATGTATATTACGGAGCGCTGCACTTTCATCCGTGTTTTGGAACAGAGCGTTTGTATGAAAGACCCGTTTACATAGAGTACACGTCTCGAGGGTGGCACGCCTAGAAGCCGATGAATATGCAAATGAACCTCCCTACTCTTTTCTCTATCTCACTCTCTCTCTCTCACTCTCTCTTATTCTCACTCATTCTTTCGAGGGTTCGACCAAATAAGAATACAAAGACAACGACCTGCTATAACCTATAACTGTAAAAGAAAAAAAATCCTTTGCATTTTTAACGGCCCTTCGAAGATGTATGTACATATGTATACGTATATGTATATGTGTATATGTGTATGTATATGTAAGTATCCTACGTGTTGTTTCCATGACGAAAGCACGATTCTTCTATATTTTTGTTGCTTTTCATTTTATCTCCTTTCCTTTTCTTTTCTTTTCCTAAAGCTTTTTCACGGATTTACGAATCAACCTTCAATCGTTTGCCGAGTACGTTACTCTCTCTCTCTCTTTCTCTTTCTCTTTCTCTTCCTATGGAAACTAGTTTCGTCTACGCTCCATGACGAAACGTTTGCCGAAGCTGTATATATACCTGGAGGGCTGTTCCGTTAAGATTCGTTGAATATGTAGATTCTATTCTCTCCTCTCACTACACACCTACCTTCCTTCTCTTTTTCTTTCTCTCTCTCTCTCTGTCTCTCTTTCCCACCCTCTTACTATTTCTACTCTTACGTCGATCTATACCTTACGTTCAAAACATACATTTAGATCTTTACTTTCTTCCTCTTATTCTCGTCACAGTATAAAATATCAAACAAAGATTGAAAGACTAAAGATGAATCTTTATTCCCTGAAAGGATAGATTTATTCTCCTACCCTAATTCCGTACATATTTGACCTTATATATTCTCTAGAAATAATTCCAAATGATGGTTATTACAATTACTCTACCCTCGACGTTAAATTTCCATTTGGAAATATTTAATATATAAAAAATAATCTTCGACGTATGTAAGAACATAAAAAGAACAAACTGTCTTACAAATAATCCTAAGGTTCATTCTAACATTGTTGAGAGATTTGATAGTCGATGGAAGATAAAGATTATGGTCGTACCGATTGTGAAGATGGAATTCTGAGAGAGAAGAGAAGTACGAACTGACGAAGGGGGTAGGGGAGTGATGATGGTACAGAGATTTGCTAGGTTCACGATGAACGAAGGGTGGTTGTCGCGACGAACGCGTAAGGATGAGAACCAAGGGGGAACTGGGGAGTTTGTGGGAGTGGAGCGAGGAGATTGGGAAGAGGGAGGGGGTAGGAAGGAAAGGGGTAAATACATCGAAGAGCGACGCCATTGTGGTATTAATGGAAAGGATTGCTTGTTCAAGCGTGTAACGGGAAGTAGCGCTTCGACGGATCTAAATTGAAATTCGATTGTCTGGCTGGCGAGGTTTCGCGCGAGCGTACGGTGCTGTTTGCGCCGCTGATACAATTGTCAGTCGACAAGTAACAAAGACAAAGACAACGACTTTCAAACGCGAGGCACGAGCTCGAAATGTTGACTGGTGGCTCGCGTGAATTCGTAATGAATATCGAACGAACGAACGAACGAACGAACGAATGAACGAAGGGTGGGAGGGAGAGAAGAGGATGAATCCCTCGGCCTTGTTTCTAACTCCGACCATCCTCGATCGTTTGCACCCGAAGTTTCGACGTTTGAGGAGAAAAACGGATAGGGGAGGAGTAGTACGAATGAAAGACCGATATATTGGGTTGAAAATAAAGAGAAACAGTAATTACTGTTAAGTTACAGTTATTTGATACGTCTTTAATCGAACATCTTCTTTGTAATCATTGTATTAGATTTTTTGATCAAATTGTTCATTGAGATTGAAATATATTTTATATTTCAATGAAAATATTTGATAAATGTGCATTAATTGTATGTGTTCAATAAATTAACTTCTAACTCAAGAAAACTTATAAAATAATTATAATCAATTCTGGTAACTAAAATATGAGACCTTCCCTAATTAGTTCTATGAAAAGGAAATCATTTTCTTTCTCAATAAATAATAATTCTATTACCATTCTTAATTCTCTCTCTCTCTTTCTCCATCATTTATGATCATTCAATATAATTGTTAAAAAAAAAGAAGATCTATAAATTATCTATTAATTCATTGGGTAAACGAATGCGGGTACATTCATCTCTTACAAAGTCCATTGTTCTACCATCGCGATTATTAATCGGGATAGGACGAAAGTGGGTCGGTCTGAACACGGCTATCCCGGATTACAAATTTGGCTTGGTTCCAAGGCACAATTTAACGATTCCTAGGATACCTACATACGTTCATATCTACAACGAACGTACGAATGAACGAACGAATGAACGAACAAACGTGCAACAAACTTTAGCGATCGATGAATTCGTTTCACCTTTGACCTCATACCGTGTTCGCATTTCGAAATAAACCTATCCCATACATACATACATATACATATACATTATTCCCATAACAATTGAATCGATTTGGTTAAACACAAAATATGTATTATATCTACATAGAATATCAGAACATAGAGAGAACATTAAAGAGAATCGTGTAGCATATTTGCTAACGAGCCGGCCAAACTAAGGTGATCGTAAATAAGAGAGAGATAGAGAGAGAGAGTTGGTATGATCTCGTTACATGAGTTTTCCTATGGTATAGTCCTCCTAGAACACTCGTCTCGTTTCAAAGGATCTCTCTTCCTGCTACTGTATCACTCTATAACACGTACGCGTAATCAGACAGACACGCCGTTCGCAATTAGTCCCACATTCAACGAGATAGCTTGCACGTGGTCGATAGCGGTCCTGGATCTCTAAGAGAAATATATATATATACACTCACACAATATATAGGTATATATATATATACATATATCAGTCGAGACTTTCCCATGCATAAAGACAAACCACGTGTTCTAAGCCTGGCCTTGTCACGTTCAGACGTAAAGCAGACTCTCTCGCGGGTGCAACTAGTACCAATACACTGACATTAGTACCGTAACTATCGGGAGTGTGCGGGGCAGGGAACACGCGTCACAAGGAGGCTTGCACGTCAGGAACACGAACACCAGCTACGCAACGCACCTGGTTCTAATGCGTATTCCGAGATACGGATATATCTATAGATAGGTACTACACTAAGGTTCTCTGCTTGGTTACGAATCATATAGAATTGCCCTTAGTATAACATACGTGCATACGTGCGTACGTGAACTCGTGCATGCGTACGTACGTTCGTACGTGCGTACGTGCGTGAGTGAGTGAATGAGTGAGTGAATGAGTGAGTGAGTGCGTGCGTGCCAGCGTGCGTGAGATTCAATATAAACGCGTTCGATTCACCGATCAAAGTTACCTTTTCAATATCCTATCCCGTGCCTTTAAAACTTTATCTTCGAAGCGTCGAGATTATTAATCGAGTGCTTTTCTATAGGGACATACGTAGGTGTATATGTATATGTAAATGTAAAAGAGAAAAAGAGAGAGAGATAGAGAAAAGTTAATCTCGAAATGGGCTGAAGTTGGTAAATTAATGACTGTAAAGGACGACCGTAAAGATGAATCGGCTTTAAAAGCGAGACTGGTTGACTACTGCCTTAAGAAATTGATTACTCAACTTACCCGCGTAATTATACATTTATCTATCTATCTATCGTTTTCAAACGGATTAACGTATGTATACCAGCATGTAGAGATTCTTAACTGTAATATAACGTTTCATGCCGGAAACTCGAAACTACTGATCGAAGTTAAATACTTGCATGTTCTCTCTCTGTCTCTGTCTCTGTCTCTGTCTTTTTCTGTCATCGTGTGAGAAAATGTGTCCCCTTGCTCGTGCCACGCCCTTCTCCTCTCACGACGATGTTTGCATTACGGAAAGTCGAATTAAATCCTAATGCAAACAACAGAGACTACGAATAAAAGCTTATCGAAAACGTGTCTCGTGCGATCAGATAAATCTACGAGTATAGTCACTGTTTTTTAATTGTTCCTCGTTGATCTCCCAACTAAACCGTTGTTACAACTGTTATATTAAAAAGTGGGTCAGTATACGAGAGAAGAAAAATTAATTGATTTATTATACGGTAATCGGTCATTTTAGAAACTAGTAGTCATAAACTATTCTTTAATAAGTTTGGTTTTGAAAAAGAAACAAAAATACATACGTCATTTTGGATATCGAAAGAGACGTTCGAAATCGATATTTAGAAAGTTTTACAATTAATTGCCATTCATTTTAAATATCTCTAACTTTGAAATTTTAAACGTAAGATCATTAAAAATGTGAGCAAATATTCTACGAAACAAAATGAAAATTGTCACGATTAAAATGACGATTAAAATTGGTAGTTAGAAGGTGTCAAGGTTTGAAAATTGAGTTCACTGTAATATACGATTTATGCTTATCGTAGTTTGAGGGTCAATAATTCACATGGGATCAACGTTCTTTGAATAAATAACGATCGTAAGGCATCGTACAATGAGGAGTCTGTATTTTCTTAGAAAAATTTCACGATCTTATTCGTTACACTTACGTCTTATCGTTGGTAAAACTTAAAAAAACAGAAAATAAGTAGGAGAAGAAGAAGAAGAAGAAGAAGAAGAAGAAAAATAAGACGAGAAAAAAATCTGAGTATCTCTATTTCAGCGAAGGAAATGCGAGATTACGCGAACGAAAGAAAGGAAGGGCTTACTCGTGCGACAGTTGGTCAGGAAGAAGGGGAAAAAAAAAAGAAAAAAGAATGAAAAGAAGAAGGTGAAATCTCTTTCTCAGTCAGCGAACATTTTTTCCACTCACCGGTCAGGGGAATTATTCTATGCACGCGTGAGGAGCCACAAACCCTCTTCTAACATCTACCACCAACCACCACCACCACCACCACCACCAACCACCCCGTCTCTTCTTCTTTCATTATCTCCAGAAAGAAACTGCACCCTCGTATCTGGAGTACCGCAGATGTGCCTCTAAATTAGACGACCTCGTCTAACCGGAAAACACCAGACGTGCTTCTATCCTTCTCTCTTTTTTTTTCTATCTCTTTTCACTCTTCTTCTTCTTCTTCTTCTTCTTCTCATACTGGCACATACATATATCGATCGACTTAAAAAAAAAATATATACTAGGAAATAAAAATAGATGAGAGAGAGAGAGAAAGAGATTATAAAGTTCGTTTAATCTTACTCAACTACACGAGGGTAGAAGGTATACATGTAAGTAGATTTTAAAATAAACCTTTTGAAAATAATCTCTGTAATATTTCAATCTAATCGATGATGTATTATTATAAATTACCGAGAAAATATCTACATATACATAGGTGATATTATAATAGTAATAATAATACTAAATATTAAAAATCAATTTATCGATAATCCGTATCGTGGACAGATTATTAAATCACGCTCGAGTTAAAGAAAAATAATTGTTAATTCAAAAATGTGTATAATTTAGTATAATTTAAATATTGGATTGATGGAGAAACAATATCAGATTGTTGACGACGATTCAATGTGGAGAATACGAAATTATTTTCAAATAAAATGAATATATTTTGTATAAAAGGGATAATAAAAGAATAATAATAATAACAAAATAGGTAAGTAGCATTCGTGTAGGATAAAAAAAATTGGTATTCCTAAGTTGTAAGAAGTACACCTAAAGGTAAGTCTGCCAAAAGATTCGACTAGTTTATCGAGAACGCTGTGGTCATAGAAAAATACGATCGTATCTCTCACGGTTATCGGAAACGATAGTTTACTTGGTAGTTCCCAACAATCTTTCTACTTTCTCTTACTCTCTCTCTCTCTCTCTCTCTATTTTTTCTTCTGTTTGTCTCTGTTTCGGTAGAAATCGTCGTAGTACCTTTGGCCATCGATATTTTCCAAGACTTTTTTCCTACTTCTCCTCTTCGATAGAAAAACTAAAGATAGAAAGAGATGAGAATATAAAGAGAAAAAGAAAAGAAAAAGGAGGAGATGCTTTTTCAATCCCCGTAGAAGACCTTTGGAAAGAAAGAAAAAAAAAAAGTGACGGCGAAACGCGTGGGTTTCGAAGCGTTAGGGGGACTTTATGGTAAGCAGGTTCGATTTTCCGTTAAGGTTACGGCCCACGGCTATGTGCTACGAGGTCTGGCTTACAGTCAGAAGTCTATTCTGCGGATTTTCGAGGATAAATTCTAGCCGATAACATTTTCCAAACCGAGGACGCGTTCTAAAGCCGCCGTTGTCCGCGATCCTCAAACCCCTTCCTTTCTCCCCATTCCTTTCTCATCCTCCTACGAGAATTTTTAGTCCAGTATTTTATATTATATCGTCGTATATACAATATATATACACATATATGCATACAGATCATACTTTTTTTCTCGTTGTATTACATTTCCGAACAAATAAGGTTACATCAGACGTCTTGAAAATTTTCTTTTCAATGATATTAGATTTGTCAAGTATGGAGCATGCACTGAATTGAATTGAATTGAAATTTGCTCTATTTCATAGTTGACAATCTAATATATATATTAAATCTATGGAAATATTGTTTGAGTAGATGTTTTGGTAAATAAGAAAAATAATAATCGATGTATGAGTTACAATGCTTGTTACACGTAACGAGAAGTTTAAGAGAGCTTATTCACTTATCGTTGAACTGGTCGACAAGATGTATTATTCGCGTTGACTGCACATCTAAAAACCATTTTCATCTTGAAAACGAGGTCGAAGTCAAGAAAAATAGAAAGAGAAAGAAATAGAAGGGTGGATAAGAGAAAGAAAGAAAAATTGAGAGAAAGAGAGAGAGAGAGAGAAGGTGGGAGAGGAGGAAACGAGGGGTTGGAGAGAAAATTCGAGGCGTCGAGAGCAAACACGAGCGTTGACATTGTGTAAACATGCTGGTGACTACCCCACGTCCATTGGCGACAGTTTCACCTCACCTTCTCTTCTTCTTCTTCTTCTTCGTGTTCTTCCTTCCAAACAACGACCCTTTCCATTCTAAAACAATTTTTCTAAAACCTGGATACTCCTACTTTAAAAATTGCAATTTAAAATAGATGCTCAAGATTTATCCATTTTATGGTCTCATAAAATCCAATATACCAACAAATAATAATATTATAATGAATTGTTTTATCTTATGCCTCCTTCCTATAAGATAAAAGAATAATTATCGATAATACTTATCGATACATCTACTTTTCTATCTCGATAATCCCCTCCCACTATTTGTCAAGTACGAAATAAAGCAATAATGTATATAATTGGATTAAAAATTTACTGCATTTCATACTTGACAAAACTAATATAACCACAACCTGTTTTCGGATAATATATGCCAGTCATTTGTATAGCTTTTCCCCTAATCTCTTTCTACCGTACATTAGTTAAAACCTAGAATCTCTTAACTTAATCCTTTCCTTTTTTTCCCCCTACTTATTTCTTATTTTCTTTTCCCTTTTATTTCTTTTAAATCTCACCGTTATAGATTTCTTTCCTTCTTTCTTTCTTTATTACTTTTAATTGTAATTGGTTTTTCCATTGTAATTGGAAATTTTATTCGTACAGTTCCATTCTTTTTCTCCCCTTATTGTGTTTTGTGTTTTCGTTGTAAATGTAAATTTAAAAAGAAATATATGTACTAGGTATAGATAGCAATGTCAAATTCATACACGTTATCAAAGGAGGATGCAATTTGTATTTGCTAGAGATATAGGGATGACTAACAAGCCGTGATACAGCAACCCTTTAGTACCAAAGCATAGCCAATATCTCTACCCTGCTTAGCCTGTTTCACGGTCCGAATAGCTCGAGGTCGTTTCGAGGTTCTATGCTCTCCGAAATTGGACATTGCTACTCTCCGGACATGTCATTTCGATTTTCCGACTTTTAAAAAAAGTCAAGTCAATTGCATTTAGTCAAAGGCAATACCTCTTCCACAACAATAATATTATATTTATTTATAATTTTCCTATGAGGATACTTGTCCATTGAAACATTTATCTACAGTTCTTTTTCTATCCAAAATTTATAAAAACACCATAAATGTGTAAATATATATATATATATGTATGTATTGTACATTTGAAATGATTATAAGAGGTAAAAGGTAGAGGATGTTTCTTTGAAAAAATTCATTTTCAATTAAAAATATTTTTTATCGAATTACGATACGTACGTAACAGTACTGACGGATAAAAACGAACCTACCCTCTACCGTAGTTTTATTTAAATCACCGTGAAAGATAATTGAATCGAAGCCAATCAGGGAATTTTAATAGAACCATATTTCCGTGATCGATTTAATCATTCGACGTTAATTCGCGATTGAAATCCATTTTTACGTGAGATACGATCGACTCTACTCGATATACCATACAGAGAACGATAATAATAATAATAATAATATTATATAATAATAATAATATTATTATTATTATGATATTTAATAAAATAATACATTTAAACGATATTTCGATTTTATATTCGAACACAATTGACAACTAACGAACTTCGGTGTAACAAAAGTCTCGTTGGATCGATCATTAAATTCTATGTCGTCCCTTTAAATATTTTTTAACAAACAGAAAAATACAAAAAATAAAGAAAATACAAGAATGAGATTCTATAGAATTCCATGTATTAATTTTGTATTCCTTTACACAAGAAGTTACGTAACAGACAAGATCTCTTTTCCTATTTCGTTCTTTTCTATCCGAAGCAAAATTGTACCTTGGGGTCATTACATAACACGAAATTGAACATCAGAGCATTCTACCAAGCATTTTCTTTCATTCCTCTTAGATTCTTTTAGTCTATACTGAAAATCACCAAACACTTCTAACATTTATATTTCTCACAAACCAACAAAAAATCCTATATAACTGAAACTGTGAATGTATGATGTTCAAAACGAGTGTACCAAAATGAGAAACGAAACAAATCGAATTTAGGTATCCCAGGAAATTCAAAAAGTCATCTTACTTTTTGATCACAGCTCGAAAGCTTAGAAGAACGAAGATAAAAATGCAAAAAGAAAATAAGAAAATAAGAAAATGATGAAAGTAAGTAAGTAAGTAAGGAATGAAAGGAAAGGAATGAAGGAAGGAAGGAAGGATGAATGAATGAAAAGAAAGGAATGCTGATGGGTACCTTGAGAGTAAAGTAATGCAACGTGAAGCTACACTTGGAAGTACATAAATCTTTGCTTTGGAAACGGAACTCGCTTACAAGAGGCAGATTTAGTACACGAGGCGTCGACTCCTCCTAGAAACCGCGAAGGTTCGAGTTAAATGGTTTATGCAAGACCGAACGAAAGCGGTAATGAAGTTCTCTCCTGAGAAAGTCCTTCGTACTAGGATAATCTACGACCTTTCCCGACTTATCGTCCGTTTATAACATGCTTACATCCTACCAAGAAATAAACTAACGTAGGTGTAACATTTTAATATTCAAATCATTGGATTTCTATCGTAACGTTTACTTTTCATTTCTATTATGTGAATATCTCATTTTTTATCTCGATATC